>JBAMCR010000426.1:0-22812 GCA_037075045.1 Mulgravea parasiatica | reverse complement strand
TTTTGTGTTACCTTTAAGTTTCTGAAATACACCTATTAATGTGACCAGGCAAAAATGGCTGTTTTTTCAGAAATTTCCTATTTAATTTATTTTCCCTTACTCTTTAAGGGTGCAAATTTTTGTTTTTTAATAAAAAATATGCACACAAAAGAAATTAACATTTTTTTTCAAAAAAATTTAGTGAAATATATAAAAATAAAGTCCACTTACAAAAAAAATCTTTTTCACACCTATTAATTTGTCCATGAGTGTACATGACAATAATGAATTTTTAAATTAATTGATTTTAAAACATTTACAATTTAATAAGCTGTATTTTTGGGAAACATTTAAAGGTTATGCTTATCATATTTTAAGCCGAGCATTGACGTGATCTTCACTCGCTCTCATTTTCTAGAAATAAAAAAAAAACAGCAAGAAGTGCCACCACCTTGCACACACACACACACACACACACACACACACACACACACACACACACACACACACACACACAAAGACTCTTATACGCACACAGATAACTAAGAACATGAGAAGGAAGTGAAAGATAGGTAGAAAGAAAGAAAGAGACAGAGAGAAAGAGAGAGAGAGAGAAAGATGTATTGGTGGTGCATGCTGTGTAAATTATCTTGTTTACTGTCTTGTATATTTAGTCCTGAAATCGGTGCATAAGAAGGATATAAGCAATTCAAGTGTATCAACAGCAGCAAAAGAAATTTACACACACACACACACAGATGGTCATACACATACATGCATGTGCGTAAAAGTAAAGCTGCCAAAACGAGAAATTCCACCACCAGCCACAAAGCAAGCATAAAAAGGAAACGCAACAACCACCAAAGTACCCGCTCCTAGCCACATCAGACACAAACCGAAAACCGGAAAAGTAACAGCACAGCGCAACAGCTCACGTGACACTGCGAGAGAGAAACACCAGGCGAGAGAGTACAAGGGAAAGAGAGAGAGAGCGCAAGAGAGTGTGCATAAGAAAGAGAACAACAAAAGTAATACAAGAAACCCCAACAAACGTCGCGACGTCTAAAAGTCTGGCATTGATGGTAATCTAAAAGCGGGTGTCGGATTGAGTTTCACTTGGGGGCGGTAAAATTGGAGTCTTTAAAGGGTGTGTGTGTGTGTGTGGGTGTGTATGTATATATGTGTGTCCGAGGGGGCGGTTAGGCTAACTTGGGGGCTGACTGCTCAACTCAAGGGCAACTGTACACAGCACAGACGTTTGTCTCCCACTTCCACTGCACCAGAAATACAAAAACCAAAGTGTAACTAGAGTAGCAAAACACAAGCACAAAAACATAAATAAATGAAATAAATAAACAAAACCTTTAAAGAAAACAGTTACTTGATTATTTGGAACTTTAAGATATTTTGGCAAAAACGAAAAAAAAAAACTTACTTTAAAAGCATGATGCATTGTTTCATATTATTTTAAAATTAATTTAGTATTTAATAAAATTTATCTTTTTAAATCTACCAAAAATTTGTATAAAGCAGTTAATTTAAAAAAAAAATAAAAACGAAATAGTTTTGCATAATAATCTAAGAAGCTTTATTTAATCAACTTTAAAAATTTTCCTTTTTTTTTTTGTTTTTTTTTGTCCATAAGCAATCCAGATTCTTATGCGTTATCGTCATGCGTTTGCGATTGCATAACAAAAATGTTGGAATTCGATTTGGAGATTGTACCGATTGCACGCCCCCTACCCCATCGCCAGCGCTAGCGCCACCCCCACCCCCACCCCCACACCCATTAAACAAAGCCAACACACAATTCCATGCTGATATCAAACGGTACAATCACAATCACAATGACAAAGTATTGTACACGGAAGTGTCAAGCGCATAGTTAAAATTTGTTTTCTAATCTGGTTTTTGATATCACACACATACATATATATATATACATATACACATATATATATGTACACACACACGCGTGTGCGAACAAAGACAGAGAAATCGGGTTTGATTTGGTTGGCTAATTAAATTCTTCTTTTTTTTCCTTTTCACTTTTATTTTAAATTTTTTTATAATTTTTTGCTTTTTTGCACTTTTTATTTTTACGTTGTTTTTATTTTCATTTAACAAAGGCAGCAAAAATTTCTGATTGCACAAAAACAAAATATGTATGTACATATACCATGTGTTTGTATATATGCAAAATACATACATACATATGGGTGTATGTATGTATTGCATTATCAATAAGAAAATTAAGAAAATAAACTCTAAAGAACAGCTAGCATGTACATGTATGTATGTATGTACATATGTATGTATGTTATAGTGTGCTAATTATTTAATACTCTCACACACCACATGTTAATCAATTATTAATTATGCTAATAACATAATAAACTGTTATAGTAAAATTCCTCATCAAATTCAAGTTCTGTAAAACCGACGAATTTTCTTTGATATTGGATTTAATCATTTTGAAATTGATTAATCTATATTTCGAAATTTATATATTTTTGTGATTGTGATTATATGTCTGTATAATTAATTTATTTATTACATTAATTAACAAATATATATATTGAAAATCAAATTGTTATCCAAAATTTCTGTCTATTTTTATTTATACTTTTTTTTCTTTCAAAAATCAAGAATTCATTTGCTAATTTTAGGAATTAACTTTAATTTGAAATGAAATAATTTAATGACTACGAAATAATTAAATATAGTATTAGTGATTAGTGATAGAATCCTGATCAAATACAAGTTCTAATAAATTGCAACAAATTGCAATTTATTATTAATGTTTTGTTTTCTCTTCTCATCGAAATGGTTTGTTTATATTTTAAATGGTTGGCCAATGATATTACGCAACAATTTCGTTTATATATAGTATTATTTATTATTTAGTTTGTGTACGTTTTCTACATGTGTATGTACATATGATTATGTATGTGCGTATGTATGTATGCACAATTTATTTTGAAGTATAGATAAAATCGTAGAATGAAAATATTTGCCACAAGACACAACGCGTCATTAAACTATTTGTACATATACATATACATATAGATATATATGTGTGTGTATGTATGTATATATATGTTTGAACATCAATCTCATCATTCTAGAACCACGTACACATGTATGTGTATGTATGTACACAACTATTGATATTATAGATATTAAAAGATACCAACTAAATTCTTGGCTATAATTAAGGCATGGCATTTAGTGAAAGTATACACATACATACATATGTATATACACATATATTTGCATGCATGTATGTATGTATGCAAGTGTACTCTAAGTATATACTGTCATATACATATATCAGTATGTACCCATGTATAGTTTGTGGTATTTTTATACAAATAGGTAGTATGTATCTATAAGATACTTTTTATTGATATTATTCTAGCTTAAAAAAAACATTCATGGACTTTCAAGGTAGCTCCAATAGATAAGTCATTAAATATATATAATATATATCTAAACTTTGTATGTTTTATATTAGGCATTATATACACATAAGATATATGTATGTATGAATGTATCTATGTTTTTGTATCACCCCCAATTACTTGCCTGCTTTAAATTTACCTAATTCCAACCTTGATTACATACATACATGTGAAAATCTTGTAAAATAAGAAGAAGAAAACTTCAACTATAACTGATGCAACCCACAGGATAGCATCGCTTCCCGCCGTTAGTGTCTCATTCTTATCGTTGAGTTAAACATCATCCACATTCACACCACATTCAATCGCAATCCACCTCCAGGATACATCCAACCACTGATACCAGCGGCACATGATGATGCCCCGGCAACCGCAGCCTCAAATTGGGGGAAAGCTTGTCAGCCCTGGAAAGTTGCAAAAACCGAGCATTTAAGTATAATATCAAAGTGCATTGGATGGGGTTTTCAGTCTGGAGACTCGAAGAGCCTAAAACGCTTTATAGCCTTTATGTACGTATGTACATACATACATATGTATGCATGTATCTATTCATACACACACATACATATACATGTACATGTGTATATACTCGTTCTTACTAAGGACGATTGAGGCAAGCTTTCCACATTTTGAGGGTTGTCTTTCATGCAGTAAACCACCCGCTGATGTTGCCTTGTTGATGACTTTCATTAATTTCCGGCGTTCCAAAAAAAAAAAAAAAAAAAACAACAACAAATATATAATATGTGAATAGAAAAAAAAAGCAGAAAAGCTGCAGAATCGCTGCTGGCGTTAACTTTAACCATATGGTTAAAAGTTTTTTCGTTTTTCTTTTGTTAATTATTATTGAGGAAGCAAAACACAAAACAAAAACCAAAAAACGAAAAAAGGAAAAATGAAAAAGGAAAAAGGAGAAAATACAACAAAGGTTTGAAATAGCTCAGGGGATGGCCAAGTGAGATTGTTAGACTTGTGTGTCCAGCTCCACCTGACCACTATTCAAGCCAAACAACAAACTGAGCCAAGTAACCACCGTGCGAAAAGCTCACAAAAGGGTTGCAATGAAAATCGATTATCACAGTGTGTATGTGTGTGTGTGTATCCTTGTGTAAACTAAAAACAAAGCTCAAGTCTACATTGCTTAACTAAGACACATCCTATAAGTATGTATGTAGGTATGCAGGTATATATGTATGTATGTATAGTATGTAGGTCTGTGGCATCTCCAAAAACTTTTATTGTGTCATCAGCGTCGTCCTCATGTGTTTACATTTTGTAGTTTTTTGTATGCAATGTATGTATGTATGTATGTATGTGCATTTGAGAAGCAATTTTCACGAAGCTTTTTGGTTTAAAGGTTAATTTACTTATTCGGCTCATTTTTATTATAAAACATTCAATGGAAATTCAAATTGTACAATGCAACATTCTTGAAGCAAGGCGTCACTTTGAATTGATATACATATATAATATTTCTTGGCATTTTGGCTATGTATGTATGTAAATTGGTTAATTTTACAATATAACTTTTAACTAAATAAGTAGTATGGTATATACTAAATATTTTTTTTCAAACATTTGCACAACTTAATTATACCCTTTATTCTGCGACATTTCGGGCATGAGCATCGGGTATATAAAATACAGCAGCCAAAGCCAGTGGAAATTTGCAGGCAATCTGTATGTATGTACATATATGTTTGTGTATGTGAATGAGATGTGGGTGGCTTGCCAGAGCAGTACATACATACATATGCATACATACTCACAGTGATGGTAAAAAGTTTGGCACACCTTTGCATTTTTTTAAGTTTCTTTTCCTCATTTTCTTTTTTTTTATTTTCAGCAAAATTCACTTGGGAGTCATGAATCTAAGGACTGATTTCCTTTAGAATTTCGTTTGATTCCCGCTCCATGTTAAAGCTCATCGAATTCGAGGTCAATACATAAAGTTTATTCAACAATGGGTCAATTTCTCTACAAAAATATCATTACAGATGTCATAATATCCTTTACAAATGGAGATTCCTGGACGATACTTATTTAAAAACTTTGCTATTTTTGTAATAACTATCAATCAATTCTTAATTCTTTGTTTTTTTATTTTGTTTTTTATTGATATAAATACATATGTATATATAAACACCAATTGTTACAGTACTCATTTAGGATATAGTAAATTAAATTTGAAAATTTTTGCCTTATCTATTCAGGGACAAAGACAATTTAAATGAAACATTGTCAAGGCAAAATGCGCTATAATTGTGTCCACCACTGTACATACCACTGTACATATCCATGTATGTACATACAAATGTATGCATGTATGTACATGTATGTGCAAAGCCGCACAACTGCCGCTTGGCATTATACACATGTATGTATGTACATACATACATATGTATGTATGTAGCTCGGCGCTAGCATCCACAACAAAGACAAATTAAACAAAGAAATCAACGGACCGAGGGCAACAGCAACAACAGCAATAGCTGTAGAAACAGCAGCAACAAACAACAATGAAAAATCACTGCGAGCAACTAAAAATAGCAAACACCTACGCCCCTCTCTCTCACACCCAATCTCTCGCTGACGCGGTCTCTCTTATTCACCTCTCTGGCCCCATATACATACATACATATATACGACCACCTAACACCGAAAATAAAATTTAAAAAAAAAAAAGTAACAACAATAACAACGGTAACTGCTACTAACTTGGAGCTATTGATTCAGCGACGTCGATGTCGCTACAATCAACAAATTGACAGCCAACGGGCAGCGGCAGATCAGCAGCGCAGCAGAGCAGCAGCGCAGCAGCCACCGGAAGGCGTTTTGCAAAAGGGCAAAACATTGAAATGCAAATAGACACAGAGCAACACAGTCAACGTAGCAGCGACGCCGCTGCTTAGCAGCTTATATGCGCATACACAAACACATAAAGTTTCACAGCAGTGGGCAGAGCAAGAGAGAGAGAGAGAGAGACAAAGAGAGTGACGCACGCAATGTTCTCTTATAAAACAGCGAAAACACAAATTGCCGGCCGGCCCCGACAAAATCACACAGAGGCTCATATGCATACATACATACATACATACTTACATACATACATAATATACATATAAATAAAAATATGTTTATGCCTGTGTATATTTGATATGTATGTATGTACACATAGGTAGGTAGCACCATGAGTGGGTTGGTTTTGGAGTGTTGGGGGAAGCGAGACAAGAACAACAACAACAACAGTTGGCACGCTTTGCTCTGGATGACGTTATTGATGCCGTAAGTAATAATTTTTAGTTTTTTTTGTTTATTTTGTTTTTGTTTCATTCAAAGTAAATGCGACGCGAAGGCGTTTGGCGGCTCGACGTTCGAACATGTGAATGTATGCTTGCAAGTATGTGTGTGTGTACGAATGGATGTACACATGTGTGTGCATAGTTCAGTCAATTTAGCTAAATGCTATACAATTAAAGTGCGCTAACGTAAAGATACCCTTTAAAAAAAGAAATGATATAAAAACTCTTATAATAATATATTCTATAGTTTAGAGAATTTTTTGTCACTTGCATATAGATAAAGATTATAATATTATATATATAAAGATTATAATATCTATGTATTTGAATTTATTATTATTATATTATATTATTATTATTATAATTTTTAAATATTCATATGCGGATCATGTTATATACCCTATATAAGTTTTTGTATACCCTTTACACTAGGTTTTGTGAGAATAAAACAATTTTTGTGGAAATTATTAGCATTGTGCCTGCGCAAATGTGAGTGCTGGGAATGATGTGAGTGCATATGTATGTATGCATGTGCATATATACATAGATATGTACATATGTAAGTATGTTTGTAGCCTACGAATACAATTACATAGAAGCATAAAGCATTTGTTGCATGCAATATTTGTAATAAAAATATTCGAATTATCTAAGCAAACAATTTACAGTATGGAATTGCTTTTTCCCCCATTTAAATATTCGAATATCAAAAGTGTTTTTAATATATTATATATAAACAATATAAGCTAATTTATTCAATTCTGAAAATCTAATACAATAACATATATGTAATGAAAATGTATATGCATATGTGTATGTATATGTATGTAAACTATTTAATTACTTTTAATTAATGAAATTTAATTATCGATTATAGATTCGAATGTATGAATGAATATAGGATGTAGAGTATATGCATGTATGTATGTAGTTGTGTATGTAAGCACGTTATTCACTTGAATGCATTTAAACACATTCTTGTCAGTATGTTAAGTTAATGATTCGCGATTTCAATTGTGATTGATTTCATTCCATTTCACTAAACTTTTCAAAGCTATTCTGATTTTTAGTACACATACGTAATTTTAACTCTTTTACTAAGTATGTATGCTACTTATACAACTATGTTTGTACATATACATGTATATTTGTGTGTTTACAATACATTTTACACAATTTGCTCCTTTTTTACTCATTTTGTTGCCAAATGATAAAACAAAAATAAACACGAAAGTAAACAAGATCTGAAAACATGCGAGACAAAAAAATTTCCAACATTTTTCATATATTTTAATTATCAAGAGCTGATTGTTGTAAACAAAGCACATATTTGTTTATGTAAGAGATACTATTCCAATGGCGAGAAAGAGAGAGTGCCAGTGATAAAGAAAGAAAGCTAGATGGAGATTATGAGCTTAACATCTGCGGTGCATTGACACCTTCAGATACAACCACCGCACTTGACAATACATAAGTATATTCATATAAATATGTACATATACATACATATGTACATACACATATGTGCTATTTTTTCTAAAATGGGACATCATTCCATTTGCAACTAACTATTTAAAAAGATCTATCTTTGTATCTTAAAGATACACTATAAATAAAAGATAAATCTATAAATTTGTGTACTTACATTGGTGTACAAATATACATGTGTATGTGTGTATGTATGTATTTATGTACATATCTAATAATAATAATATCCAAACCTAGCCAATCACGAGCTAAAAATCTGCATCAACTTGGCTATTTTTAACCATAATTTTTAGCTAAATATTTTCATGTTTATTGTGAATTGCAACATTGTGTTGCAATAAACACAAGAAAGAGAAGAAGGAGAACAGCAAATAATAAAATTTATTGAATGCAGCTGCTGCTACAACCGTCTTCTTCTTCTTTTTCAAGCCCCCCCAAACACACACACACACACACACATTTAATATGATGCCATATAGAATAGCAGGGGTTGAAGCTTTTGGAGTGAGCGAAGGAGAAAGAGAGAAAGAGAGAGAGAGAGAGAGAGAAAGAGAGAGAGAGAGAAAGAGAGAGAGAAAGAAAGAGACAGTGAGAGAGAGAGGGGTTGGCTGCCAATGCTGGACAATGCAATGAAACGAAGGCTAAACCCATAGACACAAAACAAATGATAAACGACAATGAAGAGATGACGACAAAATGGCAGCCAAGGGCCATTTATAAGAATAAGCTTTGCAAAACCCCATCTTACCCCTTCTGAAACCCCACCCTTCCGCCCCCCCTCCCCACTCCTACCACTAAATCCCTTAACGCATATTTATGTCAATACAGCCGCGGTGTGGTGAAGGGGCGTGTGGCGCGTAGACCGGCACTTGTGGGGCTTGAAAATTGTTCGGTCATTGCTGAAGCAAAGCAGTTGTGGCAAGAGGTAAAAGAGAGGAGAATATGGAGTATGTGGCAAGTTACATACAAGCATGTGCATGCACATACATATGTACATACAAAGGCAGCACAGGTTGATGTTGTATATTATATGGATGTATGTTGATTTTATTGTTGTATTTTAACTTTCCCAGCTGCAACTAAACGAGTTTCACGCACGCACACATCCACACACACATCCACATCGCATACCCTCTCTTTCTATCTCTATCTCACAAACTATTAATTCATTCATACCTCCAACGATATCTAACTCTCTCTCCCACTTTGCTTTGCTCTTCCTCTCACAAGCAAACGGTGTGTTGTGCAAGCAGTAGAGACAGCAACGCATCGCAGAGTACAAAGGGCAGCAGAAGCAAGAAAACGTACCGCAAACAACGACAACGACAGCGACGTCAACGTCAACGTCGACGTCAACAAAGCGTCTTGTGTAACCTGATCTTCATACAAGCAGCAACAAAAAGAGAGCAATACACAGATTAAGAGAGAAAGAGAAAGAGAGAGAGAATGAAAACAATAAGCCAGAACAAAGCTTTTGTCCAATATTTTAAACAAGATCTCAGTCGATAATAGCCCAGAGAGCTTACGGGCACCGTGCAAAGAGCAAGAGGCAAGGGGCAAGGGGCAATGGGTAGACTGCCTAATCAACAACAACAACAACAGCAACAGCAGCAATCGCAATAGCAACAATAATAGAAAAAATAAAAACTTAAAACTGCGCAGCAAAACCAATAAATTGCCAAATAGTTGATTTCTTTTGTATGTATGTATGTACGTATGTGATCATATAAATATATAAAGTAAGTCCTAATATGTACAAATGTATGTACAAGTTTTTGACTTTAATTTCAGTTCAAATTGTTAATTACACATTAAAGTTTACAATATAATTATTACAGAAAAATAGCAAACATTTCAAATAAATTCAAACTAATACAAATATTATTGCAATCAAAATAAGTCTTAATTTAAGCTACATACATGTGTATGTATATACAGCATGCATATGTTTTTAAAATATATTTTTATAAATGTTAGATATTTATACATATGTTTTATTTTAACAATGTATGTATCGTGTATGTATGTATCTATTTGATGCGAAATCTATGCAAATACCATTTGACGTCCGAGCAGAGATCTATTTTTAAACTTTTATTTAGATTTATTTTTAATCAACACAAAAACAACAACAAACTATATCAATTTATTTAGAAATCTTTGTACAGAACTGGACAAAAAAATAACACATACATTTGTACATATGTATGTACATATGTTAATATCTATGTACATATGTACATACATGTATTTGAATTGCAATTATGTGCATGGGTATGTATTATTTGCAAGGTCTTCCTGTGAATTGGAAACTAAAAACAAAACAAAAAAAAAAAAACAACCCATCACTGTACGCTTCAACAAACAGACATAGCAGAGCAGACAATAACTGGGCAGTCAGTGAAGACTAAGGAGAGGCTGTACTGGGCGGCAGGCCACGAGGCCTGTGGCCCAGGGCCCAAACAAGCCCCGAAAAAACAACAACAAAAACAAAAAACAAAAAAACCTAAAACGCGGCAAACTCAACATAGGCAACAGAAACTCAACACACGCAAAGCATAACCAGGAAAGTCAACACGGTGAACTGGAATTCAACACGCAAACAAAAAATAAAAAGCAAAAATATATACATATATACAGATGTACATATATACATATATGTATTGTATTTAGGTACATATTAAAAACACGCGCCGCTTAGTTGATGACGTTGGCGTTGCGTTGCGTTGACGCTGGCTGCAGGCGTTGCTGTTGCCGTGTTGACCGTGACGACAACGTCGCTGTAAAACTTTTTTTGTTCGTTTTAAATAGAAAATGAAAACAAAGTTAAACGCAGCTAAAATTAACGCAAACCAACAACTGTTGATAAATTCATATGTATGTATGTTTGTATGTATGTATGGAGGGAAAAGAAAGCACAACAAACAAAGCCCTTGTTCAATGTCTCTGCTTCTCTTTGTCTCTCGCAACACTGTGCATGTGAAGAGAGAAACAGAGGCGTAGGCGAAGAAGAAGAACAATAAGATGGAGAATAGGCTCTCACTAACAACACATGCATGCATGCATGTACACACATTCATACATATGCATGTAGCTAAACTTTGGCTTATGTCATAGGCATCGCGTCGATTTCAACGTCTACGCCGACGTCAACGTCAATGTTAGCGCTCTGCTTACAGCAGCAGCAGCAGCAGCAGCAGCAGAGCAGCATCTTGATTAAGCGGGGTGGGGGATCAATACTGATATGCGCAAAATTACACATGCTTGAATAAACATGTGTGTACATACATATGTATGTATGTGTGTGTATGAACAATACGATCTTTAAGGGCTCATGTAAATTACACGAACTAAATAATTATTTATAAACTTATGTAAATATATATTAGAAAGAAAAAACAAACATAGCAAAGATTTTCCGCTTTAATTATTTGTTACATTGGCATTCGAATTGCAATAATGTAACAATCAGAAACATAAACAAAATACAATACATATTTGAAAACTTGTGTATTTATTTATTTGTCCCTGTGCATAAATAAATAAATGTACATACAATGTTGTATTGTTGTATACCACAAACACTGTTTTGTTTATAATTTCCACATGTATGCACATATGTATGTATGTACAATATTTATAATATGATCCAATCTGAAAATTATGCAATTTCTAGGCCACAAAGATAGAGACATTGGCATATAAAAAATTATCGGTGTAGGTAAATTATAACAGTATTTTATATATATTTAGTACATACATGCATACATGTATACATAGTGCAAGATACATACAATTAATCTATTTTCATATTTCAAAGAAATTTGTTTAGTATAATACATACACACGGGAGATGCGTTTAGATAATCTGTCTAGACAAACAATACGAAACCGCTGTTAATCAGAATCAATTTGGCATTTCTATTTTTATAAACTATAGTCTCACTATTTTAATTGTTTCAGAGAAGCTAATATCATTGATAATATTTTTTTTTAAATAATAAAAAGTAAAAGTCAAGCAAAGGGATGTCTTGGAAGAACATTTTCATCCCATCTCTTAAGCTATCTTAATACAAAAATACATTTTTTCAATTCAATATAGAATGAAATGATAAAGAATAAAAAACATTTATCTATTGATACAATATACAATATTTGTATATTCATATTAAGATACATGTACATATGTATTTGTCCCTATTCAAGTGCACGGCAGTGTATGATCGTTGCAATAATGTTAAAAATTAACAAAAATAAACAAAAATCTTAAAGATTGGCGGATTGCAAGTATATTTACTACACACAAGCATACACGCTAATAATTAAATGTATGTATACATATGAACAAATTATAATCCACAAATATGTACTTATGTATGTATGTGTCCGTGTGTGTTTGCTGTGCGTGCGTACCACACACAACGTGTGGCACTTTGTGGTTATGCTGGTGACGCCATTGGGAATGGTGTCAATGGTTTTGGTGGTGTTTCTTGGTGGATGCTGCTGGCATGCTCCTGTTACTGTTACTGCCACTGTTACTGTTACTGCGACTGTTACTACTACTGTTATCGCTGATGTAACTGCTCGTGCTGCTACTGTTCCGTGGTGGTGACTTTTGTAAGCATGTGCGTATGTGTGTATGTTTTACCAAATATTCATTTATGCAACTTCCGAATGGCTTTTCTTCGTTTTCCTTTCGTGTATCTAGAAGATATCCGCCGTTTCTAAAATTTCAAATGGTATGTATGTGGAATGTGGCAAGATGGGGAATACGCATATATGTACATACATATATGTTTGTACATATAGATACATATATTGTCTACATAGGCCTGTGTCTATCTCCACGCTTGTGGTGGATGGTTGGCAGCAAGCTTTTGAAGGAAAGGATGAAGCGTTTTACCGTTTGGCCCGGCCGACGTTATCATTGCAATAATGACGGCTCTGCAGGTCGAGCTACTTTTATGGCTTCGGTGGGTTAAACAACATCTGACATTTGGGTAGTCGTAGAAATTTGTTCGCAAACAAAGGAAAGCCCAGCTCAGTGCCATAGCCAGCAGCAGCAACAACAGCAATAACAGCAACAACAACAACGGCAAAAACAGCAACAATAAAATGAACGGAATGTATTCATCGTCATCGGTGGCATAGCGGTGTCGGTAGCGTCGACGCAGCCGATAAGCTCAGCCAGCAACAATTTGATTGTAGCCAAGAACAAAGAGAAGCAAAAGCACCAGCAACAACAGCAGCAGCTCTAGTAGCAGCAGCGGCAGCAGCAGCGGTCACCACAACACGCCTGACAAATAACAAGGACTATAAATTTATAAGAACTCAACTATTAGACACCCAGTGTCTAGGGTTCATAAGATTAAAAAACAAAAAACACTTTATACGATTACAAAATTCTCGAAACTTTTCTGATTAAAAGACAAAAAAAAAACATGAAAACACAAAAATTATGTTGCGCTATAAAAATTAATTTAAAAAAAAACAAAGAAAACAATAATTTTGTTTGGCTTTAAAACACTTTTTAAAAAAATTAAAAATGTTACATTACTGAAATTGAAAAGTTAAAATCAAAAAGCGAACGGTACTAGATGGAATGCCATAATCGTATAGGGTATAAGATAAAATTGTAATTGAAATCTTCTCCGCATGGCAAAGACATGTGGCCGGCCGCATAGCGTCAGCGTCGGCGTCAACGTCAGCGTAAATGCGGGCAGCGGCATTTTTTTTTTTTTTTTTTTGTAAAAAAAAGAAAGAAAATATCAACAAAGCACAAAAACTTCAAGTGGAAACAAAAGTTGCGCTGCAAAAAATGAGCCTGCGTAGGATCTATTGTTGTTGGTGTCGCTGCCGCTGTTGTAGCAGTGGCAGGCGGTATAAAACAGATGCAACAACTTGAAAAAGCAACAACAGTAAAAAAAAGAGAGAAAGAGAGAAAAAGAGGAGAAACAACGAAATAGCAAAAGCAAAATTCTTATCAGTCAAGTTTTATTTTACATTTCTTTTTTTTTTGTATTTCTTTTCTTTGCTTCACTTTACTTTACTTTACTTTACTGTGGCTTTGCAGCATGACGCAAAGTGAAAGGCCCGGCCCGGCCTGGCCCTGGCAGAGGCTGAGGCAGAGGCAGAGGCAGACGCTGAAGCACTCAAGAGTTGTGACGCAAACGTAGCATTAAGCGTCGGTACAGTTGGTCAAGCAGCGGAGAATTTTAAAGAAAATAATAAATATGTACATACATATAAAAAAAAAAAATTTAAAACAAAATTTTAAAGAATGCAATATGTTCCACCTGTAAACATATTTATTAACATTTTAGAATATTCACAAAAATGTTGTTTTCATTCATTGCAAATTTCGTTAGTGTTTAGTTTTATGTTAACTCTACGCTGTTTACTGTTAACCTGCTGCAATAGCAAAAGCAGCAACAGCACTGCATACACAAAATGTCGGCGTTACCCAAAAAAAAAAAAAAAAAGTAGAATTGGAATGAATGAGAGAGAGAGAGAGAGAGAGAGCGCGCAGCAAAAGAGAGAGAGAGAGCGGGAACATGATGATTGCCAAAAGCCAAGCCAAGCACCACTCTTTCTTTTTTTAGTTTTATTTTTTGTTTTTCTTTTTTAGCTCGCTCTTTCGTTCGTCCGTTCGCTCGCTCGCTCGTTCTATCTGTTTGTTGCACCGGCAATGTTGTTGCTATTACCGCTGCCTCTGCCTCTGCTTCTGCCTCTGCCACTGCCTCTGCCTCTGTCACTATTGCGGCATACAACAATGCAATGCAACTGGTTGTAACAAAGACGCTGATGCTAATGTTTAGCAGCAGCGCTTTTTCATTTTTCGTAATAAATTCGATTGCATATTATGTGTGAAATATAAAATGCAATTTTTTTTGTTTAAATACTCTTCATTTTCTAATACCCTATACTTTTTATAACGGCAAATTGTATGTAGTAAAGTACATATGTAATTGTTAATTTACTTTTATTTTTTTGTTTAACTTGCTCTATTTTCCACTCTCTTTACGCTCTCTCTCTCTCTCTTTCACCATGTTAGCGGATTTCATTTTAACCCTTTACTCTTCTACTCATAAGTCGCTTAAGTTTTTGGAGGTTAACTTTGAGTAGAGCATATGGTAACAGTAAGCTTGCATATGTATGAGTGTATGCACGTATGTTTGCATGTGTGTATGTACATACTTGCTAATGTGCAATTTACACACATACACACACGCACGCACAACTACAGCATTAAACAAAGAGAAACATATACAGCCTCACTAACAAAACACGATACGATAACATAAACGATAGCCAACATCAAACAAAGCTTTAAAAAAACTCACACCCCCATATGTATGTATGTAATGTATGTATATATATATATATAATATACATATATATGCAATGCCTTTTTTAGTACTTTTCAAATAACAATTAACATAATATGAAATATTTTTTAAATGCATAAAGGTAAAACAATTTTAAAGATTATCCAAGACTAAAACAAAAGACATTTTGCTTTAGTTTTTCCGTTACTTAAAAGGAATAACAAGATTTTGAACATTATTTTGAAATTGGAATTTACTTAAAATATATATAAATATATTAAAAGATAGTTTCTTCGGAGTTAAAGTTACGATATGATAACTAATATAAAAAATGTGTAATATATTTATTATGTATGCATGTGTATACACATACATATGTATATGTCCACATAATGGTACAAGTATTAGTTTTAGTACTCTAATACTTTTGTCATTATATCATTATCACTTTATCATAACTAATCAGCACACGCCGAGTGAGCAAAGTGAGAAATTCCGTACGTACAAATATTGCGTAATTCTAATTTATTTTTTATTATTTTATTTTTCTTTTGTTCCTTTTTTTTATTTAAGTTTTTTGTATCCACTTTGTATAGCTTTTCAACTGTTTTTCTTGCCAAAAATATAAACATAAAAATAATAATAATAATAATATCATAATCAACTAAACACACGCTATGCAGTGTTAATATCCTTGATAAGAATCGATCTACCATATCATATGGTAGATATATATAAAATCTGTTACTGTTACTACACTACATTTTATATATTGATCTGAATACACTATGAATCCGTATGAGTGAAAGATACATACTTATGCATGTATGTAGGTATAGATACTATATACAACTATAGTATATGTATGTGTATATATTTATATTTGTTTTTTTTTTTGTTGTTACTTACTTTTCACGATGCAACAAACATATGCGATCCTTGGCCACTTTCAATTTTTTTGCTATTATCTTTTTAAGGCTCTCAACGGTAATATGCGGCTCAACGCTGACGCCAAAATTGCCGCCAGTTGTTGTGCTGATATTAAGGTTAATCAACATATTGTTGCTTGTTCCAGTTCCAGTTATATTTCCAGTTATAGCCCCACTTCCAGTTGCAATCGTAGTGCAACTACTATTACTGCTGTTGCTATTGTTGTTGTTGTTGTTATTATTGTTCTTGTTGTTTGGGCTGCTGCTGCTGCTGTTGTTGTTGTTGCTGAGCAGCGCACTTGTTGTGGCTACTGCTGCCATGGCCGCTGCATTCGAAAAACGTTGTTTCAAAACAATATGCCTATTAGCATTATTATTACTATTATTATTATTGTTGTTGTGGTTGTTGTTGCTACTGCTGCTGCTGCTGCCGATGTTGTTGTTATTATTATTATTGCTACTGCTGCTGCTGATGGTGTTGTTGTGGCCGCTGTTGTTGTTGTTGTTGTTGTTGCTGCTGCTGCTGCCACACCCAGCAACATTTGTTGTCGCTGCCTCATCTGTGGCGACTTTAGCATTAGTCGTATTTGTTGTAGATTTATCCATCATTAAATAATTTTTGGTTTCTTCTCTCTTTTCTAAAACATTCACGCAGCAAATAATTTATATATTTTTTATGAGTATATATATACATATATATTTAAATATACATATGTATATATATTTATAAATATTTTTTTATAAGCAACTTTTGTATAGAATAAATATTCCCAAAAAAATGTTGTCAATGATATTTAAAAAAAAATATTTAAAAAAAATTGCACAAGCACATAAAATACGTGAAAAATCGCGTAACGGGCAACGACAACGTCGACAGCGACTGCGGCGTTGGTTCAATCGATTTTATATACACACCACACCTTATGCGCGCACACACACATACACACATGCACGAACACGACACGCGCACGCACGAAGACCAGCAATGTTAACGTTGACAGCGACTGCGCTGCTTCTTTTGCTGCTTTTTTTTTTTGTCTTCTTTTGGTCTATTACTGCGGAGCAACTGCGCTGCTCAGACAGACAGTGCAGCAGACTAGACCCGTTTGAAGGCGTCTTGTGCGGGGGCGGGAGGTATTTGTGGTTAACGGCTGCGGTTCGGGATTTAAACACAGTTGCGTATGTTTAGGCTTTTTATTTTATTTTTATTTAAATTTTTTTGTTTTGTTTTGTCTGTCGTTGATTGCGAAACAGTTTTTTACAGTTTGAAATGCGCTGCATAAGATGCTAATCGTCGTTTGTTGTTGTTGTTCCTGCCTTTCGCTGCCTCTCACATGTATATATGTAGTGTGTATGTAAGCTTTTTGGTTATGTTTGAACTGTTGCGTTGATTTTACTGCTGTTTCTGTAATATGTGTCTATGAATAAATTTATGCTAAGGTGTTTTTTTCAGATCTAGGTACGTAACAAAATTTAAAAAAAAAGAAATTTGCGAAAATTCCGAATGCTAACTGAAATGTACAGTTAGGATTTTGTAACGGTTTTTTTAAATTTGATTTGTACTTGTTACCACACAAATATGAAAAACGTTGAAATGTCAAAATTGCAAACGTTGGCGGAAGCGACGACGGCGACGGCGGACAAAATCCAAAAAAAAAACCAACAAAAAATAAATAACAAAAATCCAACACACACACACCAGGCGACAATGCACAGCTAGAAAATCTCTTCAATATCGCGCACCGAGCGTCACACGTCCGCCTCAACCGGCTTTGGTTTTGCTTCTGCGTTTATCGATGACATACATTTGCGTGTGTGCTAAGCGGTTTTTTCTCTGCTTCTGCTTTGATTTGAAAACGCGCGTTATTATCGATATCGAAAAAATCATCAGCCAAGATAAATGTTAAAATGCAACGCTACAAAGCGCCATCTAGCAACAAAGAATGTAGGGTTGCATTGTAGCTGTCAGCTGTCAAAAGGAATGACACTTCCGTTTGTCAAAGTATCTCATAGTTCTTTTCGTTATAAGGTCTCCTAGACGAAAGTCGTGTAAATTTTTCGTTCCGTGCATCTCACGCTTCGTGTCAAACAGACTTAAAGTAAGTAAGAGCGTAAATTGTCCCTATAATCATAATAAATCAAATGGCATGAAAAAATTTTAATTAACGCTATTGATGTCTAAAATATGCTGAGATTAAAATGTGCAGCAAGTTAAAGCACATAAATAATTTTTTGTTTACTTTTATTATTTTTTTTATTTTAGCATGCGTTACGTGGCTGCATATCTGTTGGCTGTTCTTGGTGGACAGGAGAATCCCGCCAATGCAGATCTAGAGAAGATTCTCAGTTCTGTTGGCATTGAGGTTGACGCTGAGCGTCTCAGTCGCGTCATCAAGGAGCTCAAAGGCAAGAGCATTGAGGATTTGATCAAACAGGGACGCGAAAAGCTCTCCTCAATGCCCGTTGGCGGCGGCGCTGCTGCTGCTGCTGCGCCAGCTGGTGGTGCTCCAGCCGCAGCCGCCGGTGGTGAAAAGAAGGAAGCCAAGAAGGAGGAAAAGAAGGAGGAGTCGGAGTCCGAAGATGATGATATGGGCTTCGCTCTCTTCGAATAAGTCAAATTTAATTACCCATTTCGTATATACTTGTTTAAATATAGTAGCAACAACAACAAAAGCCACATCCACGGTATGTTTAAACACAAAAACTAAAATTATTATTTTTTTTTTTAAATTTTTGTTTTAAGCAAATGTTTTTTATGATGAACATAACTTATCACCATCTTTCGACTGATCATAAACGTTGATGTTTTACAAGTTTTTAAACTGATTTCATTTGCTTGCCAACAAAATTTCTATAATTAAAAATATTTCATTTTTTTAATGTACATTTGACTAATGTTGCGTATATTTCTTTCATTTACAGAACACTGTTCCGTTTCTTTTTACATCTGACAATGTTACACAAAAACACTAAAAAAAGGCCGTTAACAATTTGTATACAAGAAAAGAATGAAGCAGAAAATGAAGCATAAAAATAAGTTTAAACATTTATTTCTATGAAATAAACAATCCCGTGCTAACACGTTATATACGAAACGTAAAATTATGTGTTCTTTTTTTGAAGTTATTTATTTAAATGCATATGTATTTTATTTATTTTACTTTTTTTTTTCTTTTGTTTTAATAAAAATGTGATAGCCAAACATCAGCCTATACGTAAGTACACGTGTTTACGTATTACAAGTACAGCAAAGACGCGCTATAACGACCACATGGGGTGACAAAATAGTTTTCCATAAGGCATTTGATGATGCATTGCATTTTATTTTGCGTTAAACTTTAATTAAAGTTTTGTTTTTAAGAAAAAGTAATTTTTTCAGATCGAAATTTAAAAATCTAATGAGTAAAGAAAGAGACAGACACGGGTAAGAAAGAGACAATCGACTGTACTGATTTCTTCTCGTAAGACTGTTGATCTAATAGTTTTCATAAAATAAAATATATATGTATATGTTTAGTAATTTTTTTTCTTACTTTAGCAAAGTTTTAAATTTTAAAATATATTAAAATAACAAAAACAGCATAAATTTATTGCAACAACAGTTTGGTAGCATAATATTAGCTAATGTTCCATTTTTTTGTGATTATTTAAAAAAAAATTGGAAAATTTCAACAAAGATTATTTATTGTATTTAATACAAAACTTATTGAAATTGACAAAATTCTTTTTTCTTTCTTTTTCTTTTATTAATTATGCAATTAAACTTGGTAATGAAAACATTATTAAACCTATTTTAAAATATATAGCTGTACAGTAACAACATGATCTAATTAATATATATAAAAAATATATATATGTGTACATATTATTTATTTATGTACATATATTTCAATAACAATTTAATTGCTTAAACCTACGTTAAATTACAAGTTAAAACAAAAAGAAAATAACTTAATTTATTATATAAATTTGTAGCAATCGTTTAAGTTTTTTTATCGTCCTCGAGAATGTAATCCTCCTGGTAATAGCGTTTGCGCTGCATCGGTGACAACGTTTGTATTTCATCATCCTGGTCGGATGGCTGGCCAGTGGGCCAATCCTCCAGTTCGCTTCGATATTTTTTGCGTTCCGGCGTTTGTTTGCGTTCACGTCGCTTGGCCAAAAAGGATTCAAACTTATTGTCCACATCAGATGCTTGATACTCAATGTGGGAATTTTTTATGGATGACAAGTCCATCGCTTCGTTTGTTTGCCGTTGTTGGTGCTGTTCCCATGCATCTTTGGTCTTGCGCATTTTGGTTAAAATCTTATCCATAATAAGGCGATGATCGAGACCGAGCACATCGTGACGCATTTCGGGTACTTCAGTTGTAGATGGAATTGCCGCCGCATTTCCATAGAATTCCTGGCGTGCCGTTTGCGCCACATCGTAGCTATGCTCCTCGTCGTGCTCGGCATCTTCTGGCTGGGTTAGCTGCAATGTGCGCAAGATACCTTCAACATGATTGATATTGCTGCCCGTTTTGTCCCTTACGAATTTAATGCGCGGCACTTCGCCCATTAAACGCAACTGGGAAAGCTCATGCCGCAACTGGCCGCTGCAGCGTTGCAGCTCCACTTCAAGCGCTGCATCATTGTGCACCTCTCCGCTGCCCAGCCAATATACATTGATGCATGCAAAGTCCGATGAGATCTTAACGCGTGTTACCTGCATGCCGCGCCCCAATATTGCATCCACCGACCCACCAGTGGCAAGCAAATCGGTAATGTGCGTCATAAACAGTTTATTCAGCACAGAAACGCGCCGATTGTTTTGCTTTGAGCCGGATAAATTGCTTTTACCAAATTGCGACGCCTGAAAGACAACACTGGGTGGCTGATAGCCGCTGCCGCCGATGGCATTATGGCTAGGATACCAACGTTTCTTGCTGCCCGCAATACGATTGCCAAACAATTTATTCAAGATTTTCCCTTGGCGCTTTGCAGTAAATGTGCTACCACCATCGCTCTTCAATTGCCTGCACACAATAGCCCCTGGCAGCTGACAGTAATGGCTGGTAGCATGCCGCAGTGGCAGCAATCGGTTATGCAACATTTATTATACGAATTTTCTTACAAATATTTGTTTAATATTAACAATTTCTTTGCTACCGTTTCTAAAAAAATCATTTTCAGTAGGGGGGTTAGGGGAAAAATAGCATCTGTACGAAGCGATATTTCACGACTTATTCGATTGCTTTTCGATTTATTGATATTAATCGCAGACTTGGTGCCAATATTTAAAAAAGGAAATTTAATAATTAGTAGCTATTTAATTTTAAAATTGCTTAATCTGGCGTGGAAATAACTAAATCGGCAGAATTTGGTGTAAAACGGTTAACAGCAATTGTATAATAACTTTTTTACTATTTATTTGTGTTCTTATATTGCAAAATTTAAAACGAAATGTTTACTTTATTTTTATCATACAAATATTTTACGTAATATTTATGTAATTTTTATTTATTTTTTTAAATTTTTAATAATATATGTATTGATATTGACTTATCGAATATGCGTATATCGATTACCCTCTAAATGCAACCACTAACCATACAACTGGTTAGTGATGCAACCATAAAAATGTTAACTTTACGCTCTGTTAAATAAAAAAAATACTGAACAGAAATAAACAAACATTAATACCAGATTTCCATTGCCGAAATTTTGCCTATCGCCACCTGGATACATTTATCGGACGTAAGTGACGTTTCCGCTTCCCCTTTCATTTCTATGAGCAATTTTCGTTATTACGAACAAGGACAAAATTAACAGAAAATTAATTACAATTAATGTAAAATTAAAAATGCAGTTTATGTAGCTAATAAATCCTACAGTAAATGCAGAGCAATTTAAATTTCGTTTCAGTTCTTATTAAATAAACAAAGAGCATTACGTAAACTTTAGACTGACGATCCATTTTCTATGATCATTTAATTTTTATACATATATCAAGTTGAAATTTGCTTTGAAACAAGGTAGTTATATATATATTTTTTTTTTTCTCTAAAAATATGTATATAGAATATTGTATATACGATTCCTGAAATAACAAATATTATATGATCCAAAATAAAAATAATTAACTAATAAATAATGAAATCTAATAAGTTTTATAATTTTTATTTAAAATACCATCTGCAATTGTTTTTGTTTTCGCATTTTATATTTTATACATTAATTTAACTGCTTTTTTCTGTTTCATATGCATTATAACATAATTTGCATTTGCCGGCTTATATTTAATTATCGATTGTTTTTAATGTATGTGTATATATATATA
>JBAMCR010000425.1:0-22956 GCA_037075045.1 Mulgravea parasiatica | reverse complement strand
GGGGGGGGGGGGGGGGGGTGGGGGAAGAAGAAAGTAGGGTGGGGGGGGGGGGGTGGGGGTGGGGGGAGGGGAAGAAAAAGGGAAAAAAAAAAAGAGGGGGGGGGTTGGGGGGGGGGGGGGGGGAAGGGGGAAAGGGGGGGGGGAAAATGACGGAAACCCCCCCCCCCCCCCCCACACACCCCGCCAAATGGCAAATGGCGTGGCAGTAAATTAGGAGCTCGGGACTAAATACCCAAAGAATTCACGCACTTGACACAAATTCTTTGGGGGCGGATGGCATTAAAATTAAGAAATAAAATAAGAGAAAATTGTAAATACCTTTAACAAATATAAATAAATAAAAAAAAAATAAATAAATGAGTAACCCCTTGAAAGCAAACAAAATATTATATATAAAAACTAAGAAACGCAAGCAAAAAACAACAAAAAAAATTATAATAATAATAATAATAATAAAAATAATTCATAATAATGCGAAATAAAGTTGCCTTTGGGGTTGCAGCCGGACTTGGGTCTTGGGATTCGGAGTTGGCCGTCCTGGCATGGCCCTGTGGCAGGATAAAATGGCGACAGCCAAACCGGAAGCTCGCTCAAATTACAAAACGTTGTTAAACCAAAATGTTTAGCGCACAAAATAAAAGAACGAAAGAGAGAAAAACAAATAAATAAATGAAAATGAAAATGGAAATGAAAACGGCAGCAGCAGCTGCAAACGAGCTAAAACCTCGTAAACTGAAAGATTTTTTCTTTCTTTTCTTTTCTTTCTTTTCTTTTCTTCCTTTTTTTTTGAAAATTGGATTTTTGATGTCGCTGCTCCTATCGAATTTTCACTTCTATAATTTCTATATTTATTTAGTGTTTGGTTTTTTAGTAATTATTTTATATTTTTAATTTTTATTTTCTCTTTGCCTAAGACTCAAAATTTGTGTACAATTTTTTACGAAAATTGAGTTTAGTTTTCGGCTTGAAATGCTCAAAAATGTGAATTTGAATTTTGTGAAACATATTCAATCGTTTAACTGCACATTGAACGTAATTACTGCTTCAATTAATTGCAATTAACTGTTTTTCTTCTCATTTGCAGATTGCGTGCGTTTAAAAACGCGCGGAAATCGCGTGCGCTATGTGACAACAAAAGAGGAAAAAAGAAATGAAAATAAATTAAGAGAAAATAAAATCAAAGCGAAAATGCAACTACGTTAATTCAGGCGGATTAACAACATACAGAAAACTACTTGGAAAAAGAGAAAAACCCCAAGGAAAGGAGAGAGATAGCAAGAGAGAGGGAGGGAGAGATGTGTGCCACATCGAAATCGAAAATGTGCAACGGCAGCAATCGAAACGACACGGCGACAACTGCAACGCTCACAAACTTATTAGCGAAATGCACAAAGTCAACAGAAGGATCCGGAGCTGGAGCCAGATTCAGATGCGAAACCAAATCCAAGTCCAAATCCAGATCCAAATCCAGATCCGACAGCGACAGCGACAGCGACATTGGCGGCATCAACATTAACAATTGTCAACAGAGTCGCGTACGAGTGCTAAAAAGAATAGAGCCGAGGGAGGTTCAGCTGAATGGTGGCAACGGCAAACCACAAAAACAACGAGCAAAATATCAAAACATGCAACAGCAACAGCAACAGCAACAGCAACTGCAGCAGTATAATCAGCGGCAACATCAACAACGTCAGGAGCAAGGACATCAAATAAAGCAAATGGCAATTGGGGGGACAAATGCAGTGGCAGTCGCCGTTGCGGCAGGCAAAAAACATGAACACAAACATGAATTTGGACGAGACCAAGAACATCGTCGTCGGAATTGCAATAATATTGCCAGAGTGCTGCCTCAGCAACTGCAGCAGCAACTGCAGCAGCAGCAGCAGCAGCAGCAATATACGAATCAAAAGCAGTTCAGGGTACATCAACGCAGCTGCCTCTCGATTGTCCTGTGGTTGATGCTAGCATTGGCAACGACAGCAGCAGCAGCAGCAGCAGCAACAACAACAACAACAGCAGCAATAGCAACACCTCCAGCAACAGCAACAGCAACACGTCCGACAACAACAGCAACTCGGCTCGAAGCTGCAACAGTGTCAACAATTGGTCAACGCTCCGCCCGCTCGTTGGGCAGCGGCCACAGCAGTCTGGGCAGCGGCATCCTAAGTCACGGCAGTGGCAAGAGCAACGCACGGGACCTGCACTATGAGCTTAGCAGCGCCGGCAGCAGCATCTCTGGCAGCGCTGCAGCAGGAACAGGAGCAGGAGCAGGAATAGGAGTGGGAGCTGGTGCTGGTGTTGGTGTTGGCGTTGGCGTTGGTGGCAATGGGGCTGCTGGAGCTGGCATCGAGTGCCCCAGCTTTGATGATAGCTCAGCATGTCCTTGCTACAAGTTCGAGGATGGTAAGTGCAAGTGCAAATGGGCGACCGAGCAACGAACCGAACTAATTAAACGCATCAAAGCCGAGCTGAGCGCAAAGTTTATTGCACCCAAAACGTGTGGACGGGCACAATAACAAATCACAACCCCCCCCCCCCCCGCACGCCCTCTCTCCCACGCATTAAGTCAACCCGCTTGAGGTGTTTAGTATGTGTCTATGTGTGTGTATGTGTGTGTGTGTGTGTGTGTGTGTGCATACTGGCCACAATTTAAACGCCAACACATGCTCAGCATGCCAAGATTGTTTACTTTGACACCAGAGAACATCAGCAGAACAGAGAAAAGCAAAGCGTCACTGCACAGTTGGTCTTATGCTAGCATATACATACATGTGTATATGCATATTTGTATGTATCTGTATCTGTATATGTATAGTGAAACTTGTGAAAAACAAGCTATCAAAATCAAAGCAAACAATTAGATTTAAGCCTCGTAAACATTTTATGCTTAAATCATACTAAATCGCTTTCTAGCAAATATCCATTTTGTTTTGTTTTCTTTTTTTTTATTATTATTATTATTATTATTGTATTTTATATAGAATAATTGCAGCCGTGCTTTAGGTATATTAAAAACAATTTTGGATTATTTAAATTTGTGAATAAAGCAGCTAATCTATGAGTACGCCCCATGCACGTGGCTAATTTCAATTATTTTCATAAATTATTCTATATTCATTTAATACGTTTTTATTGCATTGAAACAATCGATTTATTTGCCGCATTAAAAATGTTGCATACTTTTAGGATGCAACAAAATAGTTTTCCCCATTTCCCCATTAACGTTGGCGTTGGCGTTGCATTCAAAATGAAAATTGTATCTCTATGCCCGTTTCCCGTTTACCGCTTTCCGTTTCCCGTTTCTGACTATTGCATTGAATTCAATTCAAATTGAAAATTGTGAATTGACAGAAAGAGACAGATTGATAGCTTAATAGATAGATTTACCATTAATCTATCTCTTTCCCCTGGAAATTACTTTTAAGGGAATTACTTTGTATTTTATTTGTGGATACGAATTCATCTAGTATTATTACGAATAAATGCTCAGTGGCACATTCATTCGATTGTTTTGAACATATACATATAAATGGCCAAATGCAATGTACACACACACACACACACAGAGAGAGACAATGATAGCCGGCAGGACCATTTGTCTGTCCGCCTATCTGATTATTCCAAGGTTGTTGATTCGAGGACCATTTGTTTGAACAGCCGAGTATGGGGCGCTATTAACTAATAACAACTGCCTGCAAGGATAATAACACAGATTATAATTGCTGAGATAGACACTCGGCCAAGAGCAGTAATAATAATTGTTATGCCTGGGCCATATGGAGAGCCGCTCGGTCGACCTGGTTTGGGCACGGCAAGGATAAAGCTAATTAAAATGCTACGCACACAATTTCACCATCTTGTTGTTGTTATTGTTGCTGATGCTAAATTTGTGATTGCATTTGTCTTTGCTATTTGCCAGGTTTATTTCTCGAATGTCCTGGCACCACAGCCCTATCGCTGCGCTCAACGTTGGAGCGCATCTCGGCGCCGATACACTCGCTCTCCATATACGACTTTGATCGGTCCGTGACATCACTCTCGCAGGATGTTATTCAGCCGGGTGTCCACATACGCCATCTGCAATTCTCGCACTCGCACCTGGAGGCACTGAAGGAGAACAGTCTGCGCAATGTGCGCGGCAGCCTGGAATCCCTTAGTATTGTCAATGGAAAATTAACCCAGGTAAGCAGCTAATCAAATCACATTACGTATACGCCATGTGCGACACCAAATAAAACGAGAGAGAAAATATAATAATTTAAATTGTTTTATATTCTTAACAAAATAGTTATTTTACACCCAAACACTATTTCATGTGTGAAATAAATTAAATTATTTATTTAAACTGAAGTCGCGAAAATGTTTCTGCATTTAAAACTGACTTGAAATCAATTTTATTTTGTATCAAGTATAAATTTATTGTATTATAGATAATAAATTAATTGAGAAATGAATTTAAAGAAAGTTACGAATTGCTTCACAAAATTGAAATACTTTTTAAAAGGGTATAATTAGCAAAAGTGCGACAAAGGCGACGCGTCAGAAACCAAAATAATTGCATGTAAATTGATTACTTTGAACAATATTTTGTTATTGTTGTTGTTGTTGTTGCTGTTGCTGTCACTTTTGCAGTACGCTTAGTGTTATCAAAGCAGCAGCCACGCCCAGTCACCGCCCCCGAATAACGGTGTGATGGAGCGATCATTTGTTGTGTCCGCCAGTTACATGACAACCAAGAGGCGACAACATTCGCAATGGCGATTAATGTGTGGCAGCCATATTGCCCAGCCTTCTGTGCCCCACGTGCCACATACTCGCTTGCTTATCTTTGTGTGTGTGTGTGTGTGTGCATTTTTGTGCAGCTTACTGAAGCAAGAATACAAAATATGCAAACAAAGCTTCGGGACTGAACGCCTTCCCCTTTTAAACTAATTCAAGATCAAGCCAACACGCTTGAAATTGTTATTGTATAAACTCCACCTTAATAAAAAAATTAATTTTTTGAATTCATTTCTTTTTTTAATTATTTTGTAACACAAATAGCAGTGTGTTTGAATAGTTTTCAGATCTTTTCTTTACATAAATATAACAAGGAAGTGATTTATTCAGTATGCCCAAAAGTATGCAACAAAAGTTTGTGAATTCGCAGTTCGTTTTGGTCGATTGGCAAAAATGTGTTGCATACTTTGCGGCTGCATTAGGTGCACAATTGCTGCAAGCATAATTTACCAAATACAACGAGTGTAATTATTTAATAGCAAAAAACAACACAATTTTCAGTTAATATTGTTGCTAAACTAATAAACAATATACTATATACTTTTTCCATAGACGCATATACTTATGGTACTATAATAAAAGTATGTAAATAACTGGTTAAATGTTTGTTAGCTTGTGGCTGTTGCTGCTTGCGGAACCACTGTTTTTAAGGGGTGTGGCACGACTAGGAGTGGAGGTGAGGGGTGGCTGGTGGTGATGGTGGTGATGGTGGCACTGCGGCTGGTGCAGCTAAAGCTAAAGCTAATTAGCAGCGCCAACATACGGTGCCAATAATGTTGAACAAAGTTGGGCAACCGAAAAAATTCAAATGGCTTTCTAAGCCATTAAATTTCGAAAACAGCCGCCACAACAGCAGCGGCAACAACAACAATAATAATAGCAATGCTAACGGTATCCACCGTTAACGTAGAACCCGCCAAACGGCGCTTTGGTTGCCATAAAAAGTAATTTGCCACCGCGCATAACAAACGATCCAAAGCCAAAAACAATTGCGTTCAATAAAATAATTCCAGAGGACTCTCGCAGGCTGGTGAAACGCAGCCAGCCAGGCGGAAACACGTGTTGGAAGACGTCTACTAGTTGTGTGTATGTGTATGTGTATGTGTATGTATTTGCATGTGTGTGTGTGTGTGTAGCACTCTAATGGGTATTCCATCCAGAATAATCGTTGAATAGAACTTGCCGCAGTTAAAGCATAAATGCTAAACAATTGCATTAAACATTTCGCAAAATTTAATTTGTTGTTGTTTTTTTTGTTAAGAGTTTCATATTCACAAAAAAAAAAAACAAAAATACAAACGCAGACAAAAACTGCTTTCAAATGAGCTAAAAATAAGGATTACACAAAATGATGGACACGAATGGAGCACCTAAGCAGCGTGCGTTGTGCCATTCCTGGCCACGGGACGCCCAGTTGTTTCAGTTGTTGCTGTTGTTCTCGTTGTGCTAGAGGTTGTTGTTGTTGGTGTTGGTGTTGTTGATTCTACAGGGCGCGTTGATGGCGTGGTTGGTGGCAACACTGGAGCAGCTGATGTCGTGCCGGGCGTCGTTACAACCGGGAGTGGATGGCAAGGCTG
Organism: Mulgravea parasiatica; assembly: GCA_037075045.1. Classification (NCBI taxonomy): domain Eukaryota; kingdom Metazoa; phylum Arthropoda; class Insecta; order Diptera; family Drosophilidae; genus Mulgravea; species Mulgravea parasiatica. Next base: position 16,600 of record JBAMCR010000425.1, on the reverse strand, counting down.
CGGCTTGTCGCCCAACTGCATCTCGCCGCAGCGGCCTCGCTCCGTTTGCTCCCAATCTGCAAGGGATCAATTCAGGATTAGGAAATTGTGGACACGTTGGACACGGTGACCATTGTGGACAATGCCCAGCCGTGGCATACTCACTGTTGCGGGGCTCCATGTGACAATTGTTGTTAAGCAGCTGGCAGCGATTGGCCAGCACCTTGCATTCCCGATGGTTTCGTGTTCGCACGCAAATCTCATCGCTCCTCGGCGTGCGTCGACAGACGGATGGACGTGCCGGACAGCGTTCATAGCACCAGAAAATACCGGACGGTTCCAAATCAGTGCGCTCGGTGCGGCAATCGATTTGCCGCGTATGCGCCCAAATCGGCTCTTTGCCACTGATCAGCTCCTGGCGATTCAGCTCCAGCAGCTCACAGACATTGGTAAAGCGACGGCACAGGCCGTTCCCGCTGCGTCCACAGACGCGTGGACTCCGCACCGTACAAACGGACGGAAGGCGGCAGACGCGCCAATGCCCTGGCGGTACGGTGCTCGTTTCCGGCGGTGGCAAACTGCTTGTCGGTGTGGCGCCACTGTGTGGGGCCAGCAGCAGTAGCAGCACAGAAGCTACACAAACAAGCAAAAAAAAAGAAGAAAAAAAAAAGAATAAGGATCAAGGACACCAATGACTCTGGCAGTTAATGGCACCTACCAATTAACGTGGTCAACTCCATGATGGCAGTGGAACTCTCGTCAGGGTGCAGCGGTGCACACCTCTTAAATAGCTTGCCCCGTGGGCTTATCACAGTTGCGATAACATTGGAAACAATGGAAATAATTGAAAGACTGGAAATAATGGAAAGGCTGGAAACAATGGCAACAGTTTGTAGAGCACTTGCCGGATTCTTTGCTGCCACGCGCGGATCTTGTTTTCCGCAATGTCATTGACCTTTGCCATATTTATTTACTATAATATTATTAAGCTAAATGGATTTTTGATGTAAATATTTACATTAAATAAATTTAAATATATTTGTAGCTTTTATAAGACGAACGCAATGAAAATATTATTTTTAGTTTATTTAATTTAAATTTAAATTAGATTTTTTTTTAAATTTTCCATGTCCAATTATTATTATTATTTTAATATTTTTTTTTTTATATAAATAATAATTATTGTTTCAGATCAACTTTGCGTTAACTGTCATTGTGATTTCTTAATTGTTTTTGTTTTTCTTGTTGTTGTTTTTTTTTATTCCATATTGACAGGAGAGAAAAAATAGTTACAATATTTGTGAATAACTAACTTTGTGCTGTGAACATTTTGCATTTCTCATTTCATTTCCCCCAAAAAGAAAGGGGAAAAACGGAAAAGTTCAAGAAAACCCAACAAAAGAAATAAACTGGTAAGATAAAATTAATTGCAGAAAGACTGAAACTCGCGAATGATTTCAATCAAATTCATCGAACGAGCATCAATTAAAGTTATTCACAATCTTTTTTTTTTCACATGTAAATTAAATAATTTGTAAGAAAAACAAAAAGAAAAAACTATATTTATATATGGTATATGCATATACACATACATCACTCGAAATAATCGTGTCAAACTGGAGTCTACCCCAAGGATTGTTTCCAATTGATAATATTATTAGAACTTTTTCATTTAACGGCAAATGAATAAAATTAACAAGGATAAAAACTAAAAACAAAAACAAAAAAAAAATAATAATAATTAATCGAGAGAGGAAACTGCATTGAGAACGCATTTCACTTCTCAACTTGGATTAATATTAATTGGGGATTTCTCATTCAATCAATTGAATTTTGGGCAATTCAATGCACTCGCACATTCATTCAATCCATTCGATTCATTCGTTCATTTATTCATCTGATTGTTCGGTAAAACATGTGGCAGGCCTCTGAATGGGAATGGGAGCAACCGCTGGCTGTCCGGGCCAGACAAAGGGGCCATATCGGGTATAAATAGTGGGTGCAGTGGGTATGGCAATCATCAGCTTCTGATAACAGTTATCAGTGCAACTGTAAATCAAAACGAAATCCCGTTAAACATGTTCAAACTTGCCACTTGCTGCTTGCTGCTCGCCGTCCTTGTGGCTGCCACCGTGGCAACACGACCCGTGGATCGCCGCTGTGCAGGTCGCTGCACTGTCCGAGATTTGCGCAGTCGGCAAACGGTTTGCATCCGAGATGCCAAGACCAATATGTGCACCAGGATGCGGGCATGCCAGCTCCGCCAAAGGAACTGTGCCTTGAGAGCCTTGGGCCGGCCGCAGCTGAAGCAGACGAGCCGGGCGAGGTGCGCTAACGTTGTGGGCAATACCGGCACTGCTCGATGCGCTCCACGGCCCAAGGTGATCAATGTCAAGGTCCATGTGAAGAAGGTTGATCCACCAAGGCCAAAGCGGAGGCGCTGCGTCCGCTCCTGTGCCATCCGCACGCGCAATAGCTGCTGGCGCACCAGAGGTGGACGCAACCTTTGGCTAAACGATTGCGAGGCACGCCGCAGGAATTGCATTAACCGCAACAGGCCAAGGATGCAGCTGGTCCGCGTCAAGGATCGCCGTTGCCGCAAACCGACGGTTCCAGCAACCAAAAAGATTATCGTGACCAAGGCGTAAGGCATACGACCTCCCCCTGACCACCTGATCCAACGAACCTTCTGCCGGAAACCTATGCCAACACATACATGAGTTTTCAATACCCGGATAGAGCACATACATACATACATACATACCTACGTATACATATATATTTATATAATTTTTTTTTTGTTTTTTTTTTGTTTTTGTTTGTGTTGTTTCCTTCGTTAAAATTCAAAACGCTCGTAAATATTTCATAATGTTGCGACAATAAAAATAAATATCATTTTATGGCAGCCATTTCTTTGTTCTGCTCCACTATGTCAGCTCCTGCTCCTGCTCTCGTTCCCGTTCCCGTTCCCGCTCCTGTGGCATAAAGCATCCACTAGCGTTGGCCAGGCGCGCTGCTGGCTCGCATGAGTTGGCCATAAATCGTCGGCCGGTACGCGTTCAAGGCGCCAGCCAAAAGCGGCCTCGCAAATGTTCAATAAATTAAAATCGACTGCCATAAATTTCCATGTCAGTACATTAATTAAAAGGCCGTAATTCGCTTGGCCGTGTCACACGCTTGCCCCGAGGCACAAACTGTCCAGTTTCCAGTGTCCAGCATTCAGCATTCAGCATCGAATGCCCCTTGTCCCACTGTCCCACAGTCCCATGTCCCAGTGTCCAGAGTCCAAAGTGTCACCTGCCCTTTGGGCGATGCTGTAACGAAAATTTTGTAATTCATTTGGAATTAAAAAGCCAAACTGTTCGCAAGAGAAACGCATAGATTTCAATTAACAAAAAATCGATTTATCGCGTATCTGTTACCTTTTCCTCCTCTTCGCATAGTAGAACAACATTAACTTGGCTTAAATGCTCATCTGGCCATCTGACTCATCTACAGTAAAACTGCAACATAATTAAATATACATAATGATTTTTTACTTTCTTTTTGCAATTAACAAAAACAAAACAAAACCCACAAATAGATGAAAAAAGAGAAAAAAAGATGTGAATAAATTTATTTGTTGATGCTCGGTATTTAATTGCTCGAATAAAAATCAAATAAATTAGGCCAAGCTATTAATAGTTCATTTGCACAATTAACAATAAATAATTATCAATTAAATATTAAATATTCCCTTTTGTTTATTTATCTAAAATCTAGCTAAAAGTATCCTCAAAGCCTTTTGGCTCAGAGTTCAATTGTAATAAATAAAATAATTTCTATTATTATTATTATTATAATTATTATTATTAATATTAATATTAATATTAATGAATAAGAAAAAAAAAAGAAATAAATTCCATTTATTGCTATGGCATTGATCCGATAAATTGAGCTCAAACTTGATAATATAATTAATTTTTGATTTGAAAGAGATACATATACACCTGTCCCTACACGCAGGATATAGTTTACCGAATCGATACATATACAGGCAACAATGCTATATATTCAGAGAAAGTGGGAACTCTGTTCCAGTGAGAGCAGTTGACAACAGTTTAACATTTCTGACACATTATTTTTGACAATCGAGTGCTATCAGGCAGCATTTGGGCATTTAGGCATTTAGCTCGTCGAATTTCAGTCGAATTCAATTGCTGCAAAGGGTACGAAAGGGAAAGTGCAAATAGAGATTTTTTCATTATTTTATGATTTGTTTATTTTCAAAGCGATTGCAAGAGAAGCAACAACTGAAAGATGACTAAATCAACGTTAGGACGATCGAAAAATAATGGCGAGCCACCGAGTAAAAAGGAGAAGGTCGACAAACTGGACAAGGCTAAGAAGCTGAAGGACGATCCAAATAACCTGGTTGAAAAGAAGATAAAGACGAGGAAGTCTACTGCACTGAAGCCTAGCAGCAATAGCGATAGCGACACCTCATCGAGCAACTCCAGCTCCACTAACGACTCCAGCGACACCTCGGGCACAAGCTCTTCCAGTGAATCAAATTTGAAAGAGAAGAAGCGCCATCACTCGCGCAAGAAGAAAGCATCCAAGCGATCCAAATCCAAGCCAAAGCAGGGCAATGGCATTGGCATACAACCTGTTCCGGCTGTAGCAACAATTCCGATGACCAACATTGATTCGGACTTGATAGCGACAACCAACGTCAAGTTGGAGTCACCATCGGCACATTGTGCAACAACATTGGACATTTGGTCACCGGTTCCAATGCAGGATAATGCCAGCAGTGATGTGGCTGAACGCGAAGAGGATAGCAGCTCCACTCCAAAGCTAAGGAACTCGCCAAGGAACTCGGCAAGCAACAAGCGCCCTGAGAAGGACCAGCTGCCAGCTGGTAAGCCAAATAAAATGGAAGCGCCCATCAGCCAGCTGAACCCGGCTACCCAAATCTCAAAGTCCAAGGAGCGTTTCATGAATGTGACTCCCAAGTCAGCCGAAAAAGAGCAACGCCCCATCTCATATTCAAAGAGCAAGCATGAGTCTTCTCAAACACGTTCGAAAGAGAAGGAGCATCGTTCCACCGCTAAAGCCAACAACAACGATCAGTCCACATCGTCATCATCACGTTTGGCTGCCGGTTCAAAGATGAAAGAGGCGACCGGGTCACCGCATGCGACGGATGATAAACGCCAACGTTCGCAATCACATCCAGCTTCGAGGAAAACCAAATCGAAGTGGGGCCCATCTTCCGACCCAGAACCAACACTGAAGGAGAATGGTTTGCGCTCTGTGGTATGGGCCAAAAGACAAAGCAAAGATCGACATGAGAAAGCCCGCAGAAGCCGAACTCGTTCCAGATCACGCGATGACATACCCGAAAGGAACAGACGTCACTTGTCGATGCGTCGCTGGTCAGTAAGTCGCTCAGCACGTCGATCAGTACGTCGGTCACCAACTCATCGCTTTGCAGCGTATTACTCACCATCGCGTCGATCCCAAATGCGCCGCGTATCGATGCGTCGCTCGGCCGGATCCCATAGCTGGGAGCGCTTTCAACGCTCTCGCAGTATTTCCGTTGGCAGTTTATCGTCGACGGACTCGCTACGTTTGAAGACCGTGCGGCTGCACATCAAGGGCCTCACCCGTCAGGTGACCAAGAGCAGCATCGTTGAAATCTTTGGCAGCTTCGGGCCATTGATAAACGTTGATTTTCCCATTGATCGTTATTATCGCGGCAGCTACTTCCGTGCTGGGCGTGGCTTCGCCTTTGTCGAGTACGAGAATCCCCGGGACTGTGCGACTGCCCTCAAGAATATGAACGGCGGCAAGATCGATGGACAGCGGATTGTCGTGTCCCCCTTTGAGAAGAGCATGCTCCGCTTCCCCATGCGCAGGCGCAACCCATCACCATTGGTGCCACGCAGGCGCCCTTGAATCCCACTGGGAGGCCCCGCTGCCATATCCACTCTCGAGTATTTCCAACACTCTTTTTATAACTTGATTTTTTTTTTTATTCCCATTTTGTATTTTCAAATGCCATAGGGAACTTGCACAAATGCAACCGAATCACAAACACAATTACACCGATTGCTTATGAATAATTAATAATAATATTTAATTAATTAATAAATAATCCACTGTCCGCCATCCCAAAATAAATGTTTTATTTCATTTCCACCGATTTGCATTTTATGTGCCGCACATCGCTATGAAAATATCGATATTTTCTAGTTTTTTTGATGGCGTCATATCATCCCTAAGGCATTCGATAGTATCATTATCCTGCCTATCTGACTATCGATAAGAAAATCGTAAAAAAATGGGAGAAAAATTATACTCTCAATCAATTCGTGTTTCTGCTAATTCGTAAAGATCTCAAAAATCAGAGATTGATTTCAATATTTCAATATTTCGATTTGGATTTCTTTTTTCAAAGGGTGAGAGAGAGAGAGAGAGAGAGAGAGAGAGAGAGAGAGAGAGAGAGAGAGAGCGAAAAGAGAGAAGATAAGTGCAATGATAACTAATTGTTTTTTTTTTAATTAGGTCCATTTTGAATCAATTTATCGAAATACACTTAAATCGTATTTATTAATACAAAATGGGTAAACGCAAATCCAAACAAAAATTGGCTGTTGAGTGCAATTGTTCATTATGCAATCAATCAAAAGTCATGTGATGTGGAAATGGACAGGAGCAAAGGGACTGCAAAGATATCCTGTTTCCAGACCACAATCCACGTCCTTTCCGAGCCAATCAATCGACTTATACAACGAATGGGTCGATGCTTGTGAAGAAGCACCTAAATGAGATATAATTTTGTTATTATCATCAAACTTTTTATTTTTGTTACTTCACAAATATAAATTAATTATTATTTATTAATTGACTTAGTATCTATGTATGTACATACATGTATGTATAATAATTCTATAACTGGAATCTATTTATTTGCCTCAATTCAGTGTAACTGAAGCCATAAGACTTAATATTCATAAAGCGACTTTTGACACGAAAAAAGGACAAACATGCATACACATGTATGTAAGCATACAGTATGTAGATGTGTGTGCTCTGTATGTATGTATATATGTATGTACCCATATACATACATCTTGGTTTCTGGATTGTTTTGGGGCATATTCCCCCCGCCAGGTGGTTGCTTTTTATTTTGATGCTTTTATTATGTATGTTTGTTTTTTTTTTTATTTTCGTTTTCTGTTGACGGTTTTCAATTAATTGCCATCAAAAGCTATTAAAAAACTCAACTGCGATGCGAACAGGTGAATCAGGTGAAACACATGTGTAAATAAACATGCAAATAATAAGCTCGACTACGAGATACCCTAAGTCCACTCGCACAGGTGCACAAGTTTCACAAATATACATATATGCAGATATCTATATGTGTGTATATGCCCATATACATACATACATATAGGCACATATAAGAAGTATCCCCCAATCATAATTATTGAGGTCTTCTGCCTGTTGCATACACTTGCACAAGTTCATTATACCCTCTTTGCACACGTTTCCAATGGATACAAAAGCAAAACAAAAAATATTTATTACATTTCAATCAATGAGCACAACTTTTAAAATGCAATATGTCATAATAGCCCAACCTGTATATACATACATACATGTGTTCATACATACATATTATTTATTTATGTGCAAGTAAATCTTTTAATACCCTGTAATATTATTTAAAGAAGATTCAATCAGGGGTATTCGTGTACTGACTCAACTTATACATTAATGGGAATATTTTATACAATTAAATACAAAAATAATTAAATTTTTCGGTAATAACAATTCGAAATGAAATACGGCAACAGCGTACAGCAGGGTCGAGGCACGGGGCGAAGCCATTTTGAAATCTTTTTTTTTGCAATAATTTCAGTTATATGACGTAAGACTGTTTTATCTTATCTGTGAAATAAATAAATAATTAAAAAAAAGTAGAGGGTATGAGGGGGCCGAGCAATGCCGTGCTGTTCTTATTATGCCATAATTATGCGAATCGGCTGTTGCACAATTGCACAATTTTATTATTACATCAATACAAATTGTTTTCATCGAACAAAGCATGTTTACAGGGAATTTCCTTCTGAATGTACATACGCACGTACATACATACATACATACATACATACATACATACATATTATAAAAAGAAGTGTAAATAAGAAAAATTGTTCCCCTTTTTTTTGCTATTCGAAGTATATCGAGCTATTGGTTATCGATTATTACCAGGGCTGTGCAAACAAATCGATATTTGATTATCGAAATAAAATCATATTGTCCACAATTTGAAAATATTATCGTTTCGACTAAATTACAATTAAATAAAAATAATAAATTTGTGTTGGTTTATTAATTTATATAATAATTTGAATAAATGCTAGATCAAAGATACGATAACAATCCAATACAAAAAAACACTCTTGGGTCGATAACATATCGATTATTGGCACTGCAATGAAACGTTTTCTAATTTTGAATCTGTCTTGTTCTCATTTTTTTTTCCAATCGTGCAGCTGCCCTCAAGAGCCCTGAGCTCCATGCAAAAGCTGACCGCCGTGGACTTTGATTACAATGAGATTGTGCGCATCGAGGATTATAGCTTCTATGGATTGCGGGTGTCCAAGCTGAACATTAAGGGCAATCGCTTGCAGTCCATACCGGAGCATGGCTTCGCTGGGCTGGAGGACTGTATGCAGGAGATCGATGTGTCGGAGAACGGATTGCGCACATTTCCAATGATGGCGCTTCGCAAGTTGGATCATCTGCGCATCCTGCGGCTCTCCAATAACAAGATATCCACATTCTATGGCGACATTCAGCTGGCCACAAACAATGCATCGGCGGCAGCTGCCGCAGCCGCAGCACTCCAGCTGCCATCGCTGATCCTGCTGGATCTGAGCTCCAATCAGTTCAGTGAGATTGTGCACGACTCGTTTCGGGCATTTTCGCAGCTAAAGACGTTATCCTTTTATGCGAATCAGATCGAGCTTGTCCAGCCGGAGGCGTTCAAGAGCCTCAAGGAGCTTATGTCACTGGACATGTCGCATAATCGGATCATCACACTGGATCCGAAGGTCTTTGACAAGAATAAGCGCCTGCAAACGGTCGATCTCAGCCACAATCATATACACGCCATCAGTGGCGTCTTCTCGAATTTGCCGCAGCTGCGCGAGGTCTTTCTATCGGAGAACAATATACTGGAGCTGCCGGCGGATGCGTTCACCAATTCGACCAATGTTGATGTCATCTATCTGGAGTCGAATGCCATTGCGCACATTGATCCAAATGTGTTCAGCACGCTGGCCAACCTGGATCACCTTTATTTGCGCTCCAACTTCATACCTCTGATGCCCGTAACGCTGTTCGACAAGTGCACGAAGCTCTCGTCCCTGTCGCTGGACAACAACGAGATACAGGATCTGGAGATTGGTATGTTCCGTAAGCTGGAGCAGCTGCGCGAGGTGCGTTTGCATAATAACCGCATACGGCGCGTGAGGAAGGGCGTCTTTGAGCCGCTGCCGGCACTGCAGGAGCTGCATATACAGAAGAACAATATTGAGGATATTGAGCCGGGGGCGTTCCATACGTTGGCCAATATGCAACACATTAATCTGCAGGACAATCAGTTGACCGTGCTGGAGGATATATTCCCGGAGCAGAACTCCTCGCTGCTATCGATACAGCTTGAGGCAAACTATCTTCACAAGATCCATCAGCGCACCTTTCGCCAGCAGCAGCGCATCCAGATCATGTGGTTGCGTGATAACCAACTGGTGAGGATCGAGCGTTCGCTGTTCGTGGACACGCCGCAGTTGGGACGACTCTACTTGAGCAACAATCACATACGGGAGATCGAGAAGGACACCTTTGGGAGCCTGGGCCAGCTGAAATTTCTCGATTTAAGTGGCAATCAGCTAAAGCAACTGCGACGCGACTATTTTGCCACATTGCAGAGCCTTGAGGAGCTGAGCCTGGCCAACAATCAGATCGAGGCCATTGAGGGTTACGCGCTGAGCAAGCTGAAGCAGCTGAAGTCTCTCGATCTGTCACACAATCCGCTGGTGCAGCTGACTCGGGACATGTTCCTCGATGAGCTGCCACTGAGCACGCTCAATTTGCGGAACACCTCACTGCGTAAGCTGGAGCAGCACACGTTCAAGTCGTTACAGAATCTGAATGAGCTTAATCTGGAGCGGAATCAGCTCAATCCGGCGGATATACAGAAGCTGGATGTGCCCAGTCTTCGACACTTGCACCTCTCGCACAATAACTTCAGCCATGTGGGCGCTGGCGGTGTCCTTGGCGGCATCATGTCCGGCATGTTTGATAAGCTTCGATCCCTGCAGCAGCTCTCGATGGCGAACTGTAGTCTGCGCAGCATTCCCGATCAGCTGTTCTCCAGGAACACCAACCTGGTGCGAATCGACCTGTGTGACAATCATTTAACCGAGATGAACCGCAACATTTTCAGTGGATTGAATGTGTTCAAGGAGCTTCGACTCTGCCGAAATAATCTCGTTGAATTCCCACATATTGCCCTGTACAATCTAAGCACGCTGGAGACCCTGGATCTGGCCAGAAATCAGTTAAATTCAATTGATTTCTTCAAGCTGAGCAACACACTCAATCTGCGACAACTGGTGCTCCGAGACAATAAGATTACCTCACTGAGCGGCTTCAATATGGTCAACCTCACCCAGTTGGACAATGTGGATCTGAGTGGCAATTTGTTGCTCTCCTTGCCAGCCAATTTCCTGCGGCACTCGATCAATTTGCAGCGCGTGGATTTGTCCAGCAATCGATTTTTGCAGATCCCTAGCTCGGCACTGTCGGATGTTTCGATACCGCGCTTGTCCTGGTTGAATTTAACTGGTAATCCCATCAATAAGATATATACGGTAAAGGAGGAGCGATATCTCTACCTGAAGGAGCTGTACATCTGCCAGACGAACCTCTCCATACTCACCTCCAAGGACTTTGAGGCCTTTCAGGCGCTGCAGCATTTGCATTTGATCAACAATCGCATTACCCGCATCTCGCCAGGCGCCTTCAAATCCCTGACTAATCTGCTAACCCTGGACATTAGCATCAACGAGCTGGAGATGCTGCCCAAGGAGCGCCTGCAGGGCTTGCGCTTATTGCGCATGCTCAACATATCGCACAATACGCTCAAGGATCTGGATGAGTTCAGTGGCGACTTGGCCCAATTGCAGACACTCGATCTGAGCTTTAATCAGCTTGACCGCATCTCCAAGAAGTCATTCCGCAATCTGCACGGCCTCATTGAACTGCTCCTCATGGGCAATCGGATGACGGCATTGTCGAACGATGCATTCCGGTATTTGCGTAAGCTCCATCTGCTCGATCTGCGCAAGAATTACTTTGAGCTGGTGCCGCTGGAGCCACTGAAGCCACTGGAGACCAATCTGCAGACCCTTAAGCTGGAGGGTGAGTAACTGCAGTGTGCTTAACATTTTAATGGGCCCGTAAATTGGGTCCAGGCTAATTTGGTGCTTATTCTTTCATTTTGTTTCATGACTCCACACATACACTCACACACACACACACACACATGCGTACACATACAGAGAATCCACTGCATTGCAGCTGTGATGCACAAAAGCTCTGGGAATGGCTGCGGGATCATCGCAAATGGTCGCTATCGCCAACGGGGGGCGATAACATTAATTATCTGAGGTGCGAACACCCGACGGAGCTGCGTGGCAAGGTGTTTGGCCGCATGGAGCCGCAGCAATTTTGTGATGCACCATTAATACCCAAAATGGCCATACAGGACATACAGCCCTATTCGGTGGTCGTTTCCTGGCAGAGTCGCGACCATTTGGGCCTCACTGGCTTTGAAATTGTTTACCATGCCACCGGCGATGGACTCGTTGCCGCTCCAACCGACCGTGACGAGGCCAAAACTCCTGATAGCCATCGAGAACGTGAACGTGAACGGGAACGGGAACGAGAACGAGATTACGATAAGCCCCGCCACGGCGACAGGGACAGAGAGAGAGACAGAGACAGAGAGCGAGAGCGAGAACGCGACCGTTTGGCCCAGTTTGCTGCCACGGATGAGGTGAGTAGTAGTGGGTCACGAATTGCCTGACCAGACTGTGAGTGACGCTGCGACGCTAAATTTGAAAGTAATTTGACGGTAAATACTCGATGCTGTTGCCGCGCACTCCCACTCCCACTCCCTGCCACCCTCCAACCTGCCATCCTCGACTCCCCATCCCATTGGAGAGCCAACAAATTGTCCCACAGTCCCGTAATTTTCTTTTAATAAACGGTTAATCAACGCTTACGGTGGTGCTGCTGCTGCCGCCGTGTTTTTGGTAGTTGAGGGGGGTATGAGGTGGGAGGTTGGGGAGAGTTGGGGCTTAGATGTATTATAGATTGGGGCAGATGGTGGCATGGCTGCTGCTCCAAGAGGCATGTGCTCTGGTTCGATCGGCGATAAGCTGTCGTAACTTTGCGCATACAAAATTTAATTTAGGCATTATACCGCTCCAGGTTTACACAGAATACGATGCGAACCACCGCACAGTGGGGCAAAAACTTTGAATGACAGTAAACCATAAAATATAATCAAATTAATCCGAATTTCCAACTCCATTTGATAGACGCATTATGGTAAATGTTATGTTCTTCCGACTGACAGAAAAATTTCAAATCGATAAGTTATCGAAAGACAATCGATGCACTGTTACCGTAAGCATGGACCACTGTACTTGGTTTATTCCAAAAGCAACGTATGGGTCAGTTAGTCAAAGGACGACCAAGCCGCAGGCCGCGATAGAAATTTTTAATAAATGGCCAAGGCGACGGCGGTGATGGGGATGGTGGGGATGGATGGGGATGGATGGGGATGATGGGGGGTGAGTTTGGTACGGGGATTGGTCACAGCAGATTGAAGATTACCGATTGTGGCTGAGTGGCACGGGGCATAAAGTCGAGCTTGCAATGGCAATAACAATCTTGGAACTTGCTTAATTTATTCCACAGATACACGGCAAGCGTCTCAACGGCACGGCCAGCTCGACAAAGCTAACAAAATTGAGTCCCAACACGCGCTATCACATCTGCGTCATCGGCACCGGTAATTGGCTCTCGGAGCCGTTGGCCAATGCTCTTCAAAGGCTCCACTATAACGAGACGCGCGACGAGCTGCTGCTGTCCATGGCGGCTGGCGTCGGTGGACTCGATGTGCCAATGGCTGCCGCCTCGCCGCCGCTGCCGGAAGCTTATTCCCCGTACAGGCATCTCATTGAAACGGATGCGCAACATCAGCAACAGCAACAGCAACAGCAACTGCAACAGCAGCAGCAGCAGCAGCAGGCAATGGGCGAGAACAGCATCGTGACGGAGAATGTGCTCCATGAGGTGCTGAAGAACTCGCACATCTCGGCCTGCACGGATGTGCAGACACTTGACTCAACGCCCAGCCTGATAACGGATGAGAACGGCTTGTCGAGCAATGGATTCATACACTCGATATTGACGCGTCGCCTGGGCCTCATTGTCGGCTGCTGTCTGGGGATTATAGTGTTCATAGTGATGATATCGGTGCTCAGCTATGTGAAGCTAAAGAAGCAGCGCATCGAGAACGCCAAGCGACAGGCGACAATGCCGCCGGAATACATCTCCTATCGTCACTTCTCCATACCCAACGAGGAGCTAACGCGGACGGCAGCCAATCTCAACAGCTCATCATCATCAACGGCTGCTGCCGCAGCGGCAGCTGCTTCATCGTCCTCATCGGCAACAGCTTCCAATGGTCCGCCAAATATGTCGAGCGTTCCAAGTGGCATCAGTGCCCACATCAGTGGGACCAGCCTGAGCACCGGCACCACCACAACCACAGCGACAACGCCCATTGGCGGCGTCCCGTTGCCCATGGCCAAGTCCGGCAGTCGCAGTCCCATTGTGGGCATTGCGGGTCTCGTTGTTGAGAATGGCGATGCAGCAACAGCAGCAACTGCAGCAGCAGCAGCAGCAGCTGCAACATCGGCCGCTGCCACCAATGTTGTCGCATCACCGGCATCAGCAAGTGGCAGCAATCACAACCACAGTCACAGTCACAATCACAGTCACAACCACAACCACAACCACAGTCACAACCACCAGGGGGCGCATCGCCAAAACAACGGCGCCATTGGAGGCTACATGGCAGCGGGCGTGGTCCTCAACACGAACCATTTGAGTGTATGTTAGTGAACGCACCTTCCTTATTCAGCTGATTCAATCAGGCCCAATCGAATACCCAAGATGTGGCACATTGGATAATCCATGAATTCGAATCGTCATCTGAATTGGAATCATCAATTGATATAAAAATACTATATGCATCACGATGAATTCAATGCAATTTAATCATTCTAATTTCAACAATTCTTTGTCCATCTCAAATGTTGAGTGCTCGTGAATCATATTTTCATATTCATGGTATTCACATTCATCCATTTTTCATATGGCATTCAATTCATTTAGCCAAACTTTTTCAATCAGCCAAAATGCCAAAGCATTTTTATGTTTTCAATGTGGCCCAAAAAATGCATTTAATTTTTGAATAATAAAAAAAAAAAAACAAAACAAAGAACAAAAAAATGAATCCCAAAAAAGCGTAAAAAATTTAATTTATAAAAATAAGAAATAAGGATGAGAAATAAGAAAACAAAGAACAAAAATAATAAAAGGAAAACTAGGTTAGTGATAATCATCATGATGCGTTGAACTTTTGTTTAGTTATGACAATTTCACATAGAGAAACAAATCAAAAAAAAAAAAACAAACAAAAAATAAAAATAATAATAAAAAAATGTATTATGAAATGCAGATGAAAACGAAAAAAAAAATACCAAACTATGAAAACAAAAAAAACAAATTCAAATCCAATTCATCAAAAACAATTTTCTATGTAAATAAAAGTTGAATCGAAATGAAAACTCAGCGCAAAAGCAAAGGAAAAACAAAAAAAAAAAAACAAAAACACAAACTCATAAAATGTAAAAAAATGGGAAGGGAGAAAAACAACAACACAAACAACAAATCAGTTTTTAGTGTAATTACAAAAATAAAAATAAAATTAACTCCAAACTGTCGGCTGATAAATCAAAGCAAACGCCATTCAGAGAAATTGCAGTTAAATATACAGAATAAATATAATATATATACACAATATTATAGGGTATATGCAGAGTCGACATTTTTTTTTGTGCCAGTGAAAAACTTAGAATTAAAGAAAGACAATTTTTTTTTTTGAAAACAGCGCGGTAAGTAAAAATACTAAGTAAATAGAAAAAACTACGATAATTAAGTGAAATGCAAAAACAAAAGAAAATAAAAAATAAATATAGCATAAAATTGTAAAAGCTGCTCTAGCGAAACATAAACATATTAAATAAATTACAAATAATAAATATAATAATAAAAATAATATAATTATATTGAATATATATAATTAATATTTAAAAGCTAGCAACATGCAAAATTGTTAGCAAAACTCAAAGAGTTTCATTTGTAAAATGCATAAAAATCAGTTCGACATAAATAAATATACATATATATATATATATTTTTTTTTTAATAGTTAACTTGTATTTATTCTATTCTTTTTGTTTTTCGTGTATGTGTGTAATCAAAAAAAAAAGTATATGAAATACATATTATATTTTTTTTGTCATTAATAATAAATAAATAAATAAATAAATTTAGCTTTAGTCGAGAATTTAGCTATAAATATATAAAATTGAAGGCATATTATGTATGTAAGTATAAGAGAAACAAACACGTTTATATGGCGAGAACATGAGCTGCGTAGTCTAAAAGTTACTTTATAGCCAGCTGAAAATGCAACAAGCAACATGCAACATGCAACATGCAACATGCAACAAACAAGAAAACAGCAATCATAAACAATTTATGAGAAAAGTGCAACAATTTACATAATGACAAAACCAACAAAATTAAAAACAAAACAAAAAGAATGAATGAATAGAAAACGAAACAAAAATAAATAAAACGAAGGAAATATTACATGAATATGCAAATAGTTCTAAAGAATATGAAAAAGAACACAACACAAAAATAAATGATAAACAAAAAAGAAACAAACAAACAAAAAAAAATGTATTCTTAAGTAAAGAGACAAACAAATAAACAAACAAAGAAAGATACAAAAAAGAAATCAAATCAAATCATAAGAAATGTTGCCCCAATTTATGCATTATGCAGTTCCGAATTTGAAATTCGGCTTTTAAAATTCCGAGTTGCCACTATCCCGATACCCATTGTGAAGGCAAGCAAACGGGTAGTTCGTTTCCGTACACAAGTTATAATATTTATTTATTTATTATACTTTTTTGATTTTAAATATGATAGACACAGCCTGTGCTTCACTTTTGATTAAATATTTACATACATACAAACATAGTCTATAGATGGAAAACCGTTGCAAGATTATATTCTAGAAAACTTATATAGTATAAATATACATACACACACACACATATATATATATATATATATATATATATATATATATATATATATATATATGATATACATATAGAAG
>JBAMCR010000424.1:0-22995 GCA_037075045.1 Mulgravea parasiatica | reverse complement strand
CAATTTTTAGCTTTTACGGTTTGGGCTGTGGAAAAATTACTATTACTATGAGCTCAAACTCTTTTATATATATAGATTATTATTATTTTTTTTTTTTTGTATCTGCTTTTCTCTATTTTTATATTTTCGTTTCAAAATGGCGTCAGAACGACCAATCGGCACGCATTGCATTTAACGGCTGCGCCGCTGCAGTCGCCGTCGACTGCATCGAGCGACGAATCAGCGCAAAGCAGAGACAGCAGCGACAGCGGTCCACCCCTAAATGTATACACTTGTAGCCAGCCAGAGGGTGCCAGTTCCCTTAAAACACACCCCCTCCCACCCCCCACCCATTCCCTCCATCACAGGCATCCCAGCTCGGCCCAGCTCGCATCGACACAACATCAAATAAACGTAACCTATACGCATGCCATGTCCCTATACGTATGCATATACATATACGAATATATGTATGTATGTGTGTGTATGTGTTTATGGTGTATGGTGTATGGTCATGCGCAAGGCCAACTGCAATTGTTGCCCCCGCCCCAATCGGCACCCCGCCCCCCCAAAAACACAGCAAGCCCCAAGCTTTCACCACCAGTCAATGCCTCGGTCTCTATGGGGCATCCATATGTCTGGCCGCTGTCAGCGTCGGCAACAGTCGGCAGCGGCAGCAGCAGCAGCAAATCGTAGCGCGCCAAAGCTCCTAACCGTATTAAGCTTTTTCCCCACTGCGCCAAAAACTGTGCTACAACGTCGACGTCGGCAGCGACGCTGGCGACGCACAAGTTCGTTTGCGCCTACAAAAAAAACAAAAACAAATACAAAAAGAAGAAAAAAATACACAAAAAAAAAAGTTCAAGACAGAAGAAGGGCAAAAAAAAAACCGCAATGTGCCGTTCTGACAGGCAGCAGCAGCAGCGGCAGCAGCAGAGGCAGCAGCAGAGGCAGTTGGCTGCCTTTATGCCAGCGTCCTCTCTCACTCATTCTCTCACCGTGTACACACTTACACACACACACACACACACACACACACACACACAAACACCGTCAAATGCTCACGTGTTTGTTTCTTTCTTTTAGGTTTTGTCCTGTTTTTTTTTTAGTTTTTTTTCTGACCGCGCATTCTTATTGGAATTTCAATTTTCACACGCATGTATGTATGTACATATGTATGTACATACATTTAATTTTATATACATACATTTATATATTATACATATGTACATAGGACATATAAGTATATAATATAAGATAAGCACTCACCCTCACCCCACCCTACCCCTCTTCTTGTACATACAAATATAATATATATGTATGTACATATGTATGTGTGTATGTATGTATGTATGTGTATATGTATCGCTCCTTCTTGCTCTCATTTGACAGCAGTTCAGCAAATTGAATTTGAGCACAAAACGAATCAAATGAATCAAACGCAAACAAAACGAATGAATCATTTTTGTGATCTGACCCCTCCCCCCTCCCCCCTCCCCACACCCCTGAACATTAATTATTTACATAAATATAACAGGAAATGCAACTTTTCTTTCTCTCTCTCTCTTTCTTTCTTTTGCTTTTGTGTTTTTATTTTCTCAGCAGGAGGCTTCTCCATTGAGCGCGCACCAACAGCAGCAGCAGCAGCAGCAACAACAACAGCAGCAGCAGCAGCAGCGCAGCGTCGCTGCAACTGCATTGACCTCGCCCAGCGGCCAATCGCCCTACGCCGGCGTCACATCTACCACTTCTGCCCTGCATAACAGCAGCGGCGGCGGCGGCGGCGGCGGCGGCGGCAGCGGCAGCAATACCGCTGATCTTGTTAATCATGTTACAGATAGCGGCGGCGTTGGCGTCGGCGTCGGCGTTGGCGTCGGCGTCGGCGTTGGCGGCGGGCCACCCAATGCGAATTTGAATAATTATTACGAGAGTTTGCGGAACAATGTCATAACGCTGCTGGAGCATGTGCGTCTACCGCCGCCCCCACCGCCGCCGCCACCACCACCACCGCCGTCATCATCATCAGCGTCGTCGTCGTCGTCGTCGTCGGTGGCAATAGCCAGCATGGATGCCGCTGCAGCTGCTGCCGCTGCTGGCGTTCACCTGAGCGGGGAGCATCATTCAGCTGCAGCGGCTGCCGCATATTCAACGCTGCTGCCACCACCACCGCCGCCGCCGCCGGCATCGACAGCGTCGGCAGCAGCAGCGGCCGCAGCAGTTGGTACTGTTATGTATGGTCATCAGGGTGGGGCAGTTGGTGGTGGACCGCCGCCGCCGCCGCCGCCACCGCCACATCATGCCTATACGGTGCATCATCCCGGCGGATATCCGCACGGACATCCGCATGGACATCATCCGCACGAGCATTTCGATTCGTACATATCGAAGCTGCAATCCCTCTGCGTCCCCCCCGATGTCTACGCCCTGCCCGATGATGGCGGCCGGGGTGTCTATAACTCCGTTAAGCCAACAATGCACCAGGACTACGGCAAGCTAATGCCGACGCCAATTTAATGGGCGCTACCGTCCACGGTTTGTGATCCAAATGAATCATGAATGAATCATGTGAATAACTCCATTGAACAAATGAGTGCGCACTCATTTTGTTGTGAACTCTTCTTTGTATAAATCCCGAGCCATGGCTCATGACTCATGACTCATCACTCATCATATTCATGTGCATCGGGCTAAGCTCAACAGTTATGAATAGTTTGAATCATAGTCGACATTTTGTGAGTACATTCACATACATTCATTAGGGGTTGGCTTAAAAACTGTGAATCCGAAGCCAAAACAAAAGTGATCGCATGTTGATCTATTGAGAGTTTTGAGTCATGAATAACATTTGCCAGTGCCATATTCATCGAGTACAATACATGTTATGAATCATGAGTCACGAGTCAATGAGTCCATGAGTCAAAGAATCGCATCTATTAAATTATTGTAATTCATTTGAAATAAATAATATTTTTAAATGAATATAACATATTCATTGTCTTTGATATCAGTTGAGATACGAATAAGTTACAAGTTATGACTCGAAAACAATTCGAATCGGTTATGAATAATGAATTGAGACTCGTACTCATGAATTATAGCAAATATTTTGTTTGTTTGTTTGTTTTCTTCTTTTGGCTGCTCATAAAAGTGTGTTATAAATTATACATAATGAATAATGATTCATACTCATAATTTATGAACAGTTAAATGAATAAAAACACGTATTCGCACTGGCACTCATTTAGTACAAGTTCCTTTCGCAAATGAATTACAATATTATTTTTTTCTTTTTACTGTTATTGTATTTGATTTGATTCATTTTTAGTGAATAAAGTCGATTCGAGTTTAATAACTAAACGTATTATTTATAATGAGATAATGAACTGAATAATTGAATAATTGAATAATTGAATAATTGAATAATTAGTTGTTTTTTTTTTTGGATTTGTTTTTGTAACAATGAATGAATAACAATGAATGAATAGTGAGTGCTTAGCCAAGGATGTGGGATCCTTGTTAAGCGTAATTTGATTAGGTCCTTAGGCGCTTGTCGTGTTCGATAAATTGTATAAAAAATATATTGATATAAATTAAGCTAAAAAAAAAAACAAAAAACATTAATAAATTAATAAAAATAAATCTATATAAAAAAAAATGTGTGTGCTTTTAGTTATGAGATTAGAATTGTCTGTGTTTTTTTTTTTTTTTTTTTGGAATAGTAAACATAAGTATAACTGTAATCGTAGTTGTAACTGTAAACTGTAAACTGTAAACTGTAAACTGTAAACTGTAAACTGTAACTGTAACTGTAAACTGTAATTGTAACTGCAAACTGTAAACTGTATTTAATACTCAACTAGAAGTTAAATGAAAATGTTTTGGACATTTGTTTGATGTTAATGTCTGGTCAATTTTTGTATTAAAAGTTTCGCATGAAACTCCAACGTATGTGCATACGCATGCATATGTTCAACACACACACACAGACACACGCACACAACCATACATACACTCACACACGTCCACATACACACATACATACATACTTGATCATAAGCTTAGCTAGTCGTACGTGGAGAGAAGTTCTAACACCAACTGAAGAGAGGAAAAGAGAAAATAGAAAATAGAAAATAGAAAAGAGAAAAGAGAAAATAGAAAAGAGAAAATAGAAAAGAGAAATACGCAAAAGCTAAAGAGAACGCAAGCAAAAAAAAAAAAAAAGAGTCAACAGTAAACTAAACCAAAAGTGTTTTTTTTTTTATATTAACAAATATATATATAAATATAGATATAAACTTAAATTTTAGATCGTAACAGATATATATAAATATATATAAACTCTATATATATTCAACTATTAAGTAAACTATATACACGCATTAAGAAAGAGCGAGAGGGGCAGGGGAGTTACACTCACGGTCATCTAATTAGGTGCATAAGTTTTAATGTTAAAATAAATTAAAGGAAATTGAATTCGATATCGTTAGATGATGATAAACCGTAAAGCAACAGCAACATAACAAAAAACAAAAACAAAAAAAAAAAACAAACACTAAAATATCTAAATAAATGAATGAAAATTTAGTAAAACAAAAAAAAAACAAAACAAAAACTTTAAAAAATATAAAAGTAAAAAGAAAACAAAAGTTCAGTGCAATATATTTAAAAAAAAAATAAAATAAAATTAAATAAAATAAAATAATATGAAATTTAATATCTAAGTAAAAATAGTTGACTTTTTTTTTATATCGTATTACGTACTTATAAAAATACATAAATATAACATAAAAATTAAAAAATTTAAAATTTAAAAAACAAAAACAACTGAAAAACGCAAAAAGAAATCCCGCAAGGAAATTTAGACGAATTTTAAAACCAAAAAACAAAAGCAAAAAACATAAAATAATACGAAACCCTTAAAATAGCAGGCTTAAAACAAAACGAAAAATAATTGTATTAAAAAACAAAAAATATTAATAATATTAAAAATATATATATATATTAATATATATTATAATATAAATATATAAATATATATATATTATAATTATACATATGTATATGTAATATGTATTGTATAACAAAAATTCTGTAATTTACAAAATATTTTATGTGATCATTGTCTTTTTTTTTAATAATAATAATAATAATAATAATAATAATATTAATAATAATATTACAAGAAATAAATAATTCAAATACAAATAAAGGATATACACAATATCATTGTTTCTCATATGAGTTCTTGATATCTTTCGATATCTAAACAAAAATTGGAAGCTTTATTTTTGCAGGAAAAAACTCAAAGGTTAAGTATTCAACAGTTTTTTTTTTTTTTTTTTTGCTTAAATTATTCAAAAAATTACTAAAATTTTCAAAATGACAAATGAAGTTAAAAATTTTTGATTAGAAAAATCAAATCTTTTTTCTATGTTTTTTATACATGTAAAAATGTAAATTCGGATAAATATTCAAGATTTTATCATATAATTTTGTATATTATATTTTCAGTTTATTTATTTAATTAATTTAAATTTGTAGCATAAAAGTAAGTATAAAGATTGCGTAATTAACTCGATCGAAAGTTGGCCAAGAACTATGAAGGCCAGAAGCAAACGAGCCCAAGAGTAAAATGCGAAAGGACATGCAGGAGCTTCGCTTCTAGCTTGAATTATAATACATAAATCAAAAGCCAGGCGCGGCAATCAAATGAAATATCTCTGACATTTTAGCCATTTAGCTTTTTAGCTTTTTAGCTTTTTTTTTTGCTTTTGTTTGTGTTAATTTTCTATTTTTGGCAGAGTTTTTAATTTCAATTAGCACGGCGACAACAAATCTGGACCTGCATTGAGCGAAAGCGCAGAAGGCAAAGGACAAGGAGCCAGGAGCAAGGAAAAGGGAACAAGGAGCCAGGAATTGGGAATTGGGAGATTTGGTCAATAGCTGAAACAGCCTACAGCAAGGACGAGACAATTGAAAAGGGAAGGCGATAGCCAATGCCACTTAACTTGGTTAGCAGCCACTTGATTTATGTGGCTTCATTACACATTCCACACATAGCCAAGCGAGAAATCAGTATATATATATACATATATATGTATGTATATAATGTGTATGTATGTATGTATGCACTAAGTGATTGCCCGAAAAAGAGAGAGAAAAAAAATCAACTAAAAGCGAACACACAATTAGAAGCATTTACAAAACGAGTTATACGCCATTTTAAGGAGCTCATGGCTTGTACACTTTAAAAAAAATTTAAGAAATAAAATTAATTAATTTAAGCATTTATTATTTAAAATTTCTTTATTTTTATTTTTTTTTTGTGTTAATATTTCTTCCGAAATCTTTTAAATACAATAAATATATTTTTTTAAAACAATTATTTACATTTTTTTAAAACAAAAGTATTTTTCAAAATCTGGTTATTTGAAATTTAAAATCAAAATATAAATAAATATTTAAAGATTCATAAATTATTATGAAATTATGAAAAGATTTCATTCATTGCACACAAGGTTCTATAAAAATTGAGTAAATTTGCAATTAATAAAAGAAAAAATGCTAAAATTATATTTTATAATTATTTTTATATCGCTGTACAATTTTTTTTTTTGTATGGGTAATTTCTTTGAGTGTATGCCAAATAGTTCTGCTATTGACCAGAATGAAATACTTTCGGTATGAGTGGTTTATGAGTACTCGTGCATACTCAAAGGCCAATGTCCAATTGTAGCTATGGGTGTATATGCATGCATGTGTATGTGTGCATGCATGTGTGTGTGTGTGTGTGTGTGTGTGTGTGGTCTAGTAAAAAAGGTACAGTGTTTGTTCGCTTGAGCCGCAAAAATATTTGCATAGTTACCTTTAATGTGGTTCGACAGCATTTTACTCGAAGCACAAAGACGGCATGAAGGGTTGAAGGGGTGTGACGCATTTGGGGAGGGGGTTGGACGTCTGTGGCACAGGCGGTTTTAGCAGATTGGGTAGGTGGTTCGAACGGGGCGGGGCAGAAGACCAGAATTTGCTGCTGATTGTAAACGTTCCATAACAATATAAATGCAAAAAAAAAAAAGAGGAGAAAAAAGTTTTCTTACAACTAACACATACAAACGCATACCTACCCAACCACCCACCCACTCACACATACGTACACGTCAACATCTAATTTAAAATGAAAAATTCTATTCATTTTAGCACACACACACACACACACACACACACACTGACACAACCAAACACACTCATCAAGTGGCATTGATTTCATTTGCATAAATTGGTATAGAAAAACAAAAACAATTCACTAGATCGAACATTGAATACCCTAACAAAAATAACATGTCAAGACTGAATTGTATCTGTCTCCAAAGTCTTGCACAATTCCAAGATACCCGCTCACCGTCAACACCCCCCCCCCCACACACCTTTTTCCCAAAAGAAAAAAAACTATTGCCTACTTTTAAGCGCTCAACGGAAGGAAAACCCCAAGAAAGCAAAAAGCTCCTCCTCACCCCTCCCCGCAAAGCTTAGTCAAAAATCGCATAAATTAAAAAACTGCATACACACACACACCCAAACACACACATGCACACACATATGCACATCTGTAAGCATATAGTACATACTTTTGTATGCGTATGTATATGCCTAATGAAAGGCAAAAGTCTGGCAACCCTTTTGGCATTTTTGGCGCTGTCGCCTTTCACTTTGGCTTGCGCTTGCAATATACCGTTAGCTACCACCCACCACCCACCACCCACTAACTGTACAACTGTCGTGCGCCTGCAAGGAAGTAATAAAGTATCTTGAAAGTAACTTATTAACCATGCTGACAACGCCGCCAGTTCCTCTAGATATACCATGTATGTATGTACATACGTCTGCAGGTACAGTCTACACTCAAAATAAAATCACATACGTATTTCTTTTTTTTCTAATAATAATATAATTATTTTTTTATTTCAAATTTAACATTTTTTGGATTTATTTTAAATTACTTTTAATTATTTTTATCTTTTTCATTAAAAAAACCATTTTTATATTTGTAAAAAAAATTAATTAAAATTTTTGTATTTATATTCCAAATATTTTATTTATTTTATTGCAATATTTATTATTATTTATTATCTATTATCAATTTATTATTTTATTTATTTACTAACATATTTTATATTTATAAAAAATTTGAATAAATTCAATTTATTTTAAATATTTTTTAATTTTTATATTTTTAAAATAATTGAATCGGTTTTTAATTAGTTTCTCTTAACGAGTGGCCACTGTATGAACGCGTGTGTGATGTACGGCTGTTAAAGGACTATACATACGCATGCATGTGGGTGTGTGTGTGTGTACGTGTGTGTGTGTGTGTGTGCGTGTGTGTGTTTTCCCCGCCCTTATAAACAACGCGACGTGTTTCATGTTTGCTAATTGCGAGTCGATTTTTCATTTCACATTTCTTCATGAGTGTCCTTCCCCAACTTTAACTCCAACTTCCTCTGCTCCTTCTTCTTTTTCTACTCCTTCTCCTTCTTCTACTCGTTCTCCTTCTTCTACTCCTGCTCTTGTTCCCCTGCCTTTGCTTGTGTTCCTCTGCCAGTTCCTTTTTATACCTGGTTTCTGGTCCCTGGTCTTTAGTCCTTGGTCCTTGGTCCTTGGTCCTTGGTTTTTGGTCCCTGGTCTCTGAGCCACTTAGGAACTGATTGAGCCTTTTTTGTTGTTGTTTTTTTTTTGTATTCTTTTTTTTTACTTGTGTCCTGTGCGTGGTTTTGCCCAACAATTCGTGGGTGGAATTTAAGGTTTTCTTGTGTTCAGGACGATCCAAAGGCAAGCAACAAAAAAAAAACAGAAAAATGAAAAATAAAAACAGAAATCATATTTTAACTACAGCTATATAAAAATATACTATATGTACTATATAGATAGCTGATCTTCGGCAAATTCAAAAAATCTTTTTTTTTGTAAATAAATAAACAAATAATTCATTTTGAACTTAATTATTCATGTGCAATTTGTTTTTAAATGCTAAAAGAATATTATTTAATTATTTATTTCAAGATTGTAAGAGGAGAAATGTTAAGAATAAAATTAAATAATAATAAAATAATAAATAAATGGCATAAACAATAAAATGTTGAATCTTAAAAGAATGTGAATTAATTATTTACATATTTCAAGGGAACAAATGTAATGAATAAAATTAAATAATAATAAAATAATAAATAAATTGTATAAGCAATTAAATTTTTCGTGTAACTTTTTTAAAAATTTTAAATTCTCTTTCATAACAAATATGTAGAAGCAATTATCATGGCCCATTTTTGTAAACGAATACAGGGTATTAAAGAATTCATAAAAAAACAAAGCAAAAAACAAAAAACAAAAAAACAACAACAACAAAAGGTAAAAGCATTTTTTTGCGATTTCTTCATTAAAAATGACGCAAATGATTAATTTAATTACAAATTCTTTGCTTTCTTTTTGTATTCATATTAAATTTTCATGTGCCCGCTTCTTGTGTGTATGTGTTCGTGTATGTATGTGTGTGTATGTGTATGTGTGTGTGTGTGTATGTGTGTGTGTGTGTGTGGGAGGCAGTACTGTTGGCATTGTGTGTGCGGCACCTGCTGTCATTTGCTACACTTGTGCTTCATTCTGGACGGTTAAATACCCCAGAGACTTGAGCATACTCACACCCACCCACTGACACACACACACGCTCACACACACACGCATATACAAATACAGATACACACTGATTGTCCTTTCAATGAAAAATAGCACTCATTAATGTTGCTCATTAGCAGCCACAACGGCTGAATATGGCCAAGGGGGAGGCGGGGTTATCCCTGCTGCTGTTTTTTTTTTTTTGTTGTGTTGCTACTTGTTATGGGGGATTATTGCAGAGGTCCTTTTTGGCGCTAAGGTCCTCCTTGGTGATTTGGTGTGCTGACATTTTGGGCATGCTGCCGCTCCCCCTAATGTTGTGGCATGGAATGGCGTTCAACGAGTGTCAACTGCCAAATGATTCGCCATTATTTACTAATAAAACTCATCGAGTTTTACCACACACACACACACACACACACACACACACACACACACACTCTCTCTCGCTTGTTAAGCTAATCGAATGTGCACCCGCCCCACACCCCTGCAACATTTTAACATCCTTAACTCCGTCCCTGCACAACTTGGACAAGTTTTGTCTCAGCTCGGCCAGAAGTTTTAATACGAAGCGACTGCACGTTTAACTCCCCTTTCCGCCTGCCCTTACCCATCTCCCTCCCCACCCCCATCCTCATTCCGCCCACACCCCATCGCCTTGCTACACCACCTTCCCCCTTCACTCTTTCCCCGGCGACCCACAGCAAATGACCTCAATCAACATGAATATACGAGTATATACATACATACGTATGTGTGTGTGTGTGCACATGTATGTGTTTGTATGTATGTACACTCACCCCCTCCACCTTTGCCATTTCTGTTATCCTTTAAGTCAAACACACACTTAAAGCTCCACTTTGAGTGTATTCATTTAAAGTTTTGAATCAACTCTCGGCAAGTGAATACTTTTCACATATCGCATGCCTCAATTTGTTAATAAAAAAATTGAAAAAAAATTAAAAAAAAAAAAGTTATTTAAAATATTTTTGTATTATTCGAATCCTTCAACAAGGACATTTTGAAAATTTGTCTCTTTTTTTAACAGAACTTTTCAAATAAAAACAAAAAAAAATTTCTTTTATAATTAAATTAATAAATAACCATTATAATAATAAAATATTTCGAGTGTTGAAATCTATTCTATGTTCTATATTCTATGTTTTCTGGTCTATGTTTTGTGTTCTATATTTTGTTGTCTATGTTTTGTGTTCTATGTTCTATATTTTCTGCTCTATGTTTTGTGTTCTATGTTCTATGTTCCATGTTCTATGTTCTATGTTCTATGACGTATGTTCTGTATTATTTGTTTTTTGATTAAAAGTTGATATGATAGAAATTTATTGAAAATTCTAAATAAAATATAAATGTTTGACGAAAATAAATTTAAAAAAAAACAAAAAATAAAATTAATTTTTTTTATTCGATTACAACTTAAATAAATAAACTAAATAAACAATTTGTTATTGAATTTCAACTCTACCTAAGCTTGATTTATATTCTTAAAACTAAAGAAATTAAATATAATTTTCATGAATAATTTTTTTTTTCTATCTTTGTAATTTCTTATAATCTTTAAAGATACACATTTGAATTTTTTAAAAAAATATTATAATTTTTTAAATTTAATTCATAAATTTTCCTTTTTTTTTTTGGCTTTAGATTTCGGTTCAATACGATTTAATTTGATATACGTCTGATGTATGTATGTATGTATGTACAATATCTGGTCCCAGAGGAGTTTGGTTGGATCTTTAAGTTTTTGTTTTTTTATTTTTGCTATATCTTTTTTTTTTGTGGGGTCCTTCAATCCTTGTGTAGCGAATCCCGTTATGCTGCCATTCAAACTCGTTCGTATCGTGGGTTAAGGCAAATTCTTTGCATTAATTTCGTTTATTCATTCGAATGGCCACAAAATGACATTTGCATTTGACCAGCGGTCAATGTCTATGACTAGCCACACCCGGCCATGCCCAGGACACTCTCCACTCTCCACACTCCATTCCTGTCCAGCTGGCGACCCACTAGTTAGTGGAACCAACAGCTGAGTCCCAGACGCTTTACCCCAAGGGAGCTCTGGCTACGGCAAGGACATCGAGGGACTTCGATTTGAGATGTAAATATGGGATATTGAGATGTGCGATGTGAGATGTGAGATGTGCGATGTGGGTTATTTGCGGCAGGATGTGGGTATCCTTGCCCTAATCTCATAACGAATGAATGGCACATTTGGCAAATTTGTTTTGACAATTGAGAAGTGAGTGCAAAATTTATGGAACGCCAAAGTGCGAAAAAACTATTTATACAAAATGTTGCATGTCTCTCTTTCTCTCTTTCTGTCTCTCTCTCTATCTCTGAATACGTGTATGTGCATGTGTGTGTGCGTGTGTGTGTGTAATTAATTCTCTGCTGAATCAGCGATTTCTAGGTCGAAACACAAAAAGTTGCAATGAAAATGCACATCAGCTCCAAACAGATTGAAAACCCTCAAAAAAAGAAAGGCTCGACTCAAAGATACCTTATATTTTGGAGTTAAAATTTCCCATATTTTAATTATAATATTTCACAGTGTTGTGTTATAACAATAATTAAGGAAAACAAGTCACGTTTTTAACAAAAAAAAATAACTTTTGAAATAAAGTTTAAAAAATAAAAAAAAAATTAATTTTTGTTTCTCATATTCAAATCTGATATTTAAGATAAATAAATCTATTTAAGTATATTTATTTATGAACAGTCGATGGAAAAATGTTTAAGTTAAATAAATTTAGAATATTGAGGAAAAAAACACAAAAAAAAATGTTTTAAACAAACAAATATTTTAAGTTTTGATGCGTTTGAATAAAGATATTTTTTCCAGTGCAAAATGCATGAATGCCATAGGCGGAAATAGTTATTATTAAATAAAGGTAGAGTATACGATGAGGCAATGGACTCTTAGGTTAAATGGCAATTTCGGTTGCTGTTGGCCACAGATTGTAGTCCTGTTGCCTTATAGCCCTGTTGTTGTCGCCCGGGCCATTGGAAAATGTGGCCAAAAAGCAATTAGCAAAGTTTTTCAGCTATCCTGGCCCAGGACAGGGCAGAACACGAGAACTATAGCTGCAGAGTGAGTACATACACAGAAAAAATAAAAATAAAATAAAAAATAAAACTTAAAATAAAAATAAAATAACAAAAAAAAATAATAATGAATATATATTTTAAGTTAACCTGAAGAATACAAAATTCGCCACAACTCGAAATAGTTTTAAATCTGCGAAAAAAAAACATTTTGACCAAAAAAATAACTTAACCCATACAAATAAACAGGATATTTTTCTATTTATTTTTAATTATAACTACAATATAATTTCTTACAGTGTAGCAGCGACTGCTGTTAATTTTATTTCTGTTTCTGTTTCAGTTTCTATTTCTTTCTCTTTCGCCGGCCATCATCAATCTGCTGCAGTTGCAGCGGCCAGAATCGCAATACGTACGTAGTCCGGAGAGTCCAGATACCGGAGTCCGGAGTCCAGAGTCCGGAGTCCGGAGTCTGAAGTCGTGACTGCTGTAGTCAGTATTTTACCAGGCGCGACCAATGTCATTTCCAATTATTCATGGATAATCTAACCCAAAATGGGACGTTAATTACGGGCGCATGTCACTGGCACTATACGTCCGTATATACACTCACACACACATACACACACCCAAACACTCGCGCACACCCATAATGCGAACTTTTGTGCCCAACCTCGCTCGTTTCCAATCATCAGTTTTTGCTTTAGATTCCCGGCCCAAAAAAAGAAAAAACAAAAAAACAAACAATTAAGAATGCTGCAATTGAGTTAGCCCGACTACAAGATATCCTTTAAAATGCAAATATTTATGAATATTAACACGTACATCCGCCTTCAGTCTGGGAAACATACACTTGCCTGAGAGTTTATCATACCCATTCTACTAATTATAGGGTAGAAAAAACATCCAAAATGATTTCAACACATCAGCTAAATAATTCTTATTTACTTTTTTGGCGAAAGCAAAACAAAAACCTAAAGAAACATTACGTTTTTCAACTTCGCGCGAGGGTGGCTTAATACGTTCTCGAATATATATATATTACAAAATAATACAAAATGCAAAATAACTAAAGACGTAATCAATTTAACAATAAATCTTAATAAATAAAATAATAATAAATAAGAATAACCATCTCTCTAAATATTGAAAACTTGCAAATAAAAATTATAATTATTTTTCTGATTGCATTAAATAGTTAAAAAATTGATGGAAATTAATAAAGTTGGCAATCACAATATAAAAAAAAGGAAAAACTCTTAATACTACCTCAATTTTGATAATATATATTTTTATTTCTTAAAGATAACAATGCCATCTAAATAAATCCGGAAATTGTATGGCCAACCCTCGCATAATTTTGTGATTAATTGCGCTGCGAATGTCGCAAAAATGCAATCCGCTGTTTCTGACAACTCTCCTCCGCACGAGTTAATAATGTTTTTTACACCCTTTATAAACCGTAGAAAAACTGAATTTAAAGAGAAACAAAAAATAAATAAATAAATAAATAAACAAAGATCGTTTGTTTATTGCATTTTAAGACCTAACAAATTTTAGTTGAATTAACACTAACAGTAAAAATGACCGAAAATCGTAAATATTTTAGTCAGCGAAATCAATTTTGAAAACAAATTTAAAATAGAAAAAAAAAGCCATCAACAGTGTATGTTATATTTCATCGAAATATTGTAAATATTTTTCTATTTTATATATTTTTATAAAAACCGAATATAATTATTTATTTATTAATATAATTATTTTAAACATTTTTTCCGTGCTCGTTTAATTTTAATTTTGGCCTTATTCATTAATGTATTAAAAATATTTAAATCAAATGCACCGCCAAACGTGCGCATTGAATGCCACAGTCTGGCAACGCTGCTATCGATTATTGCAGCTGTGCGCAGGCCATGTACGCAGCTGACATTTTGCAGCCGTGTTGCCATATGTAATTTATAATTTGTATCGAAATGAACAGCATACTAGCCTATAGCATATGGGATGTATTAAAATGTGCCGCAATTCGTTGAAGTAGAGTAGAAAAAGTGAAAGGAAAATCAATAAATAAATATATATATATATTGTGATATTCTGTGCGATGAGCAATATCGTGCAATATATTGTGGTACGCGGAGATTTGCGCACTGCTCTCAATTGGCCATTAGGTGCGGTGATTGCCCAGTGCTGCCATGCGACGGCGGCGGTGACGAGTCTCCATATTGAGGACGAGGATACGCGGGCGTATCTCAAGGATTTGGACAATATGCACAAGGTGGTGCTGGAGGCCAAGGATGAAGCGGCGCTGCTAAAGCTAAGCGAAAAACTCAACGAGAATGATATCAAGCATAAACTTTGGATCGAACAACCCGAAAATATTCCCACCTGCGTGGCGATCAAGCCATATATCAAAGATGCGGTCCATAAATATGTAAAGCATCTAAAGTTACTTAAATGATTTTAACATAATAGCAACAATAATAATAATAATAATAGGGGATTATTTTACGTTTATAAAAAAATACAAATTTAAAATTGAGAAAGAAACTTGCTAGGATAATTCATTTATTCGGTATTAGCAATATCTGATTTTTACAGATTTAAATTAGAAACTATTGAAAAAGAATTGAAAACAATTTGTATGTACATATACATTTGTAGAAAATAAAACTAAATGATTTTTAAACTTAAACTTAACACGAACAATAAAAAAAAAAAAACTTATTTCACAATTTGAAACTTAAGATATTTGTTAATATAATAAATGTTAATACATGCAGATTTTTTGGAAAAAACGAAAATTCCAATTCATATTGAAGATATTCAAAATTACAAAATATGTACGCTTAATTAAATATCAATATTTTTTTTTGTTAAATATTGTGCCATATATAAAATTTCAAACATCGAATTCTTTAAAATTCTATCGCCAAGTTTTGAGGCGCGCATATTACGTTTTTTTGTTTTTTTTTTATTAGTTTAACAATAATATTAATATTATGATATTATTTATATTAACAAGTAGTCGGTATAACGGTACGGCGCAACGTATGTATATAAAAAAAAAATGTGAAAAAATAAAAATAATTATAAATTGAATAATTGTTCAGATTGTGCGCCAAACCGTTTGTAAAACTAAAAACACGCACACACATATAATATATATATATATATATATATATGTATATGCTTTGGTGTGTGTGTATTTCTAAGCCTGATGCGACAGTTTTTTTCTTATAAGCTGCTCAAACTCGCTGCGATACAAGATTCTCGAATTATCCTCCCTGGCGTGCTCCTCCACCTGCCTGGTGCTTGTCCATTTCCAAAGCAAGCGGCGCGAATAAGTGTGCCGGAACGAGGCGAAGATTTCGGTAAACTTTTGTGATTTAATTTGCTCCTTATATAGCGACTCCGCCGTGCTGACATTATAATAATAAATCTGCTGACGCGATCTTGAATGGGCCGTAACAAAGTTAACGGTTAGCTCCGGAAACATGAGTATGCCGCCGGGCACAAAGTACTTTTGATTATCCAATAAATATGCGAAGCGATGTGAATTATCCTTAAGCGTATATTGACGCATTTCTTGGAAAAATCTACCTAAATCCTGGAGACGAAACATCGGTTTGCTCCGTATGGCACCCCAGGTGAGATCCTGTTTATACGGCTTGTGCAAGCTTCGTGCATATTTGGCACACAGGGTGACACGTTCCATAAACGAGCGACGCCTTATATCGTAGCCACCCAAACAGATGGCATCCATAATGTGGAGCGCCAGGACACTTTGTGATGTCCTACCCTCGCCACTATACTCATAAACGATCTCGCCAAAGAATATGGAACGCGGCTGAACGTTGAATTTCGTATCGACCTGCTCCCATTTCTTATGCTCCGTGTAACGCAAGAGATTGCCACGGGATCTGCACAGGAAGAGCGTGCACCCGTTGATGCTCGTCTCACCACGTCCAATTGGCATAAAATGCCAATCGTTAACATTCAATATAGCATTATGGAGCGTTGGTGCATTCTGTACCTCAAATGTTGGATTATTTAACCAACTGCGATCCGGTGCCCAATCCTTTAACAATTCCTCAAGCAAACGATCCGTTTGCTTCACCTCCGGCGCCTGGCGCAGCTTATCCGGCAGTCCCCACAATTTCAAACATTTCTGTCGCACCTCCGATTGTCGTGTCTCCCTTAGCTCCAGATTTTGTGAGAATGCCGCAATCTTATGCAATCCAACAATTTGCTTATTGCCAATCATATTATTGGAGTCCACCAAGTACCGCATGAATTGCTCATCGTTAAGCATTTCATCCCGATTGTAGGTCTCCAGCACATCCAAGCGATTGTCATCATCTGGCCCTTGGCTCTGCTCATTCAGCAGCCGGTTCATATTCCGCATGTATTCAATGATTGCCTCCGTGTCCGGTAATTTATTTTTGCAGACAATGTAACGCTCCGAATTTGCCGGACGACTGCTATTTGGCTTAATGATCGCAATCGTATGGAAACATTTATACATCAGATACACCAATCCCACGCTGAACGGTGTGAAGAGATCGAACAGCTTGCAGACAAAGTTGCCATTTGTGCGTAGTATCTTGAGTGCGGTCACAAATTGGCATAAATATAGCTGCTTCGATAGGATCTCCTGTATATTCTTTTGCCCCTCCACGGAGAAGCCGCCATCGGCCATCGCAAAGTGTACACCTTCTGGTGTATGTTTACGTATATATGCATTGAGCGAATCCTGATTGCTCTCATCAAAGATATTGCCATCATCCTTTTCACCATAAAACGCATCAAACGATTCCGGCGAGGCGGCAAAAAATTTATCCAATTTGAAATCATTCGGACCGCGTAACGTGAAGCCAAATCCCTTAGCCTCCCAAGATTTGCGATACAGGACATATTCCGAGAAACCACCAGGTCCTGTAAATATGTTCAGGACATCAATAAGGACATGGAACTTCGGATGAAGGAACACTCACCTGCACACATGTCAGCGAAATAAAGCAATTCATTTGGACCAATCAGGGAATTGCCATCGACATCGCGTGGTTCCGTAAATATATGGCCGCACATTGCATCGATGTTTGCCATTTTAACCGCAGCACGATTTAAGAATATGGAACTACGGATTGTCTCGAAGGGATTACACAATGAGCGTGCACGTCGCTTTTCGGTATCGTTAAGACTATCGAATACGGTTTTAGCACTAAGTATATGCTCCAAGATCTCCGGATCACAAAATAACGTCTCATTATCCAGATTCATCTTACGCGGCCCAACGATCATATGGGCCATTAGCTGGTTGACGCTATAGGTGCTACAATTGTCACCCAAATTGCTTATCCACTGTATGGTCTCGGGTATTTCAAGATCTTCACAACTTGGATCCCATTGACCAGCTGACCAATGAACCGTATCCAATTTGAGGCCAAAACCGCGACGACCATCCTGCTGTACGGCTATGACGGGCTCCAAGCGTCCTTGGTTGCTCTTGCCAAGGCCTTTATCATCCTCGTAACCCATTTTCTTCATCATACCCATGGCTTTATTGGAATAGCAATAGCTATTTAGCCAATCCCTTTTGATCTTCTTTGGCGTTGGCTCAAAGTTCTCATCGTCCGAATGCTCTTCGATCATTTTTTTAAATTTTAATTTTAATTTTTCTCTTCCAAGAATTTGTTTATAGTTTTTTTTGTTTCTGTTGTTGCGTTGTTGCTGTTGCTGTTGTTGCTGCTGTTGCTGCTTCGCGATGGGGGCTGCTCCACCTGTTGTTGATATTGTGGGTGTTCTGTTAAAACTCTTGTTAGCTCCTCCTGTTGTTGTCCTAACATTTGCAGCTGTTCCTTTCGCTGCTCCACCTGGTGACGCTCTAGCTGCTCCACTTCCTTTTTTAACATCTGTATCAACTTCAGCACTTGCTCCTCCTGTTGCTGTTGATCTGGCACGATCGACTGCTGCTGCTGACCTTCTTGCTCCTGTTCCTGCAGCACTTCTTCCAGCAGGTCTAGATCATCATTTGCCATCGTAAATGCTCCAAACATTATCCCAATACATGTCGATATATGTATTAAATATTCATTCACTATACACCAAATGTTATTTTTATACAAAACTATAAATTCAAATTGTCTACAAATTCTGCAAATGCCTGTAAAAGTTTTAATTTCATAATTTAATTTAATAAATATATATTTATTTGAAAAGAAATATTCAGCCGTGCTCCGGTGTGCACTTACACTACATTTATAGTTTTGGCGCCAAAGTTCAGTGGTCCCGTCCATGCAATATGCGTAGATTATGTGAAGTTGTTGTTTAACATTTAGTTGGTTTATTAATAATAACTTATAATTTATATAAAAATATGCAACTGAACGACATCAATTTCCTCTTTTGCTTTTTATTTCCCGTTGTTACTTCGTTGCAACAGTCAACAGCGAATTTCGAAACTAAATATATGAAGAGGAGTCAACAGATCATGTCTGTTAATAACAGTGACTGTTAACATACGCTTATCGTTCGTAATAAAATGCTAATTAGATTTTTTTGAATGAAAATTGTGCTAACTGTTAACAAAAGTGCAACGTTTGAATTTACGAAAAGTAAACAATTAATTTGCAAGCGTGCACACATAATTTCGCGTTAAAAAAAGTTTACATTTAAAAATGCAAAATATGTAAATCTGGCGATAGTTATCGCGTGTGTTTAGCGCCAAATACGAAAAGTCGTTTGCAGTCAATCTGGATCTGGAATATTCAGCACATTTCTCTTTAAATATATGTATGTATATGTATTTTCGCCGAAATTCTCAAAAATTTAAATAAAGTTATGTGTAACAATTTAAACACCGTTAAGCCTTTCCAATAAATAATATATAAATATTTTGTTGTTTAGATGAACTTGAGCAATTTCATTCGCCATATTTATTGCAACTTAGCAGGAAATCCATTTGGGTAAAAAAAAAAATACGTGACAATTCTAAAACTACTTTTTTCTTTTATAATATTGAGCTTACATCTTCTCAAAGGTTTCCGTGTATGGGCACGACAGACAGGAGTGGGTATAGTTATCCTCGTCGGCATTATAGGTATCTGGACCAAATTCATGCGTATGCTGGGATGTTGTTTGTTTTGTATAGATGCTGCTGCGGACCTCCATGCGAAGCTGTTTCATTTGCTTATTGAATTTACGTGCTTTACCCAAATCGCGCTTCTCTTCGCGCAGCTCATGCTGGCGCGCCAGTTCCTCCTCAGTGCCCCAGACCTCCATGGCACGTTTCACCACCTGCTGGTGCAAATATAATTTCATTTCACCCCAACGCACGTTATGGGGATTCTTGCGACTTATATAGCGCAGGATCGGCTCACGCTTATCGAAATCGCAATCCTTGAGCAAATATTCCGCCTTGGCTTCGGTGCGTGTAATAAGCGCATGGCGATCTTCTGTATCGCGGCATTTATCGCAAACGGAATGGCGAAAATTATTTAATAAATACGAATCGACATATTGATCGCCGCAATCCAAACATTCCTCATACACCACAGGAATAGCTATAGCATCGTCTATAATCGGAGGTTCTGTATTAGCGGTAGTCGGTTTATCGGTTGCCGGTAAAACCGGCTGTTCCAATAGGAATCCACCGCCAGTGTCTATATATTTGGTACCCTGTACCTTTATTACGGTATTATTTTGCCCATCAATGGTCTGGCACTCGCTAAGAATACGAAACAATTGTAAAATTCCATCAAATATTGATTGCAAATTTATGTACATACTTTTGTTTATTTTTATAGGGATGTGCGACAAGTTTGGCTTCTCTCAATTTTTGGGCCTTGGCTTGATTGCGTTCAATGCGCGCCTTTTGCGCATTTGTTAGCTTCGAGCCACTTGCTCCCGTTGCTGCAGTTAAATTTTCAGACATATTTATTAAACTACACTTTGACTGTTTTTTGCTTTACTTCATTTTCAGTTGTGCTAGCCTCCTAACATATTGGCAAAGGTGTCTACTGTTGCTGCGCCAACTATCGATATATCGATATGCAATATCGTTGCTTAACATAAAATGTTAATAGCATTAGGTTTTTTTTTAAATATTTTTACGTCAGCGTTTGAGATATATATTTGCATAATAATTATAAAATGAATACAACATATTGTATACAAGAAATTTTGTTTTATTTTAATCATTTAATTAATTAATTAAAATTTGTATTTAAAAATTTGCGCGTATTTGCATTCAACGGCGAATTGCGATAGGTGCATAGGGCGTGAACAATAGTCGCAGACTCCGATATATCGCTTGGACTGTCATCTCCATTAAGCATAGCGCTATGTTAAAAAAAAATTACAAATTAATATTAAAATGTGCATTGGCCATACCCGTAATAATTGTACTGGACTTTTGCGGTATTTTGACACACCTGTGTGAGCTGGACTTTGAAACGCACTATTATTATCCGCTGAGCAATGCAAGTGTGCAGAAGCTGGACTACAAGTACCTGCAAATGCCCGCATTTATGGCAGAGCAGGATAAGCTGAATCCTCCACGGTTGACCATATTAATAAAGAGCGCCATTGGCAATCTACAGCGGCGCCAAGCGATACGCAAGACCTGGGGGTATGAGCCCAGATTTTCGGATGTGCATATACGACGCGCCTTTCTCTTGGGCACAGAAAACGGAAGCGGAAACAGTGCAGCAGAAGCTGCCGAGGCCAAGCATCATGGTGACATCCTACGCGCTGACTTTGTGGACACGTATTTCAATAATACAATCAAAACGATGATGGGCATGCGCTGGGCCAGCGAATGGTTTAATTCCAGCGATTTTTATATGTTTGTCGATGATGACTATTACGTATCCGTAAAGAATGTGCTGCGCTTTCTGGGAAGAGGTCGCAAAACGCATCATCAAGATCATCTGTTTGCCGGCTATGTGTTCCAGACAGCTCCACTGCGTCACAAGTTCAGCAAATGGTATATTTCACTCGCAGAATATCCCTTTGACAAGTGGCCACCGTATGTAACGGCGGGTGCGTTCATTCTCTCCCGTGATGCATTAATCCGTATGTACGCTGTGGCACAGACGCTGCCACTGTTCCGCTTCGATGATATCTTCCTGGGCATGGTGGCGCTCAAGGCGCATATTAAAGTGCACCACTGCGATGGATTTTTGTTCCACAGGCCGGCGTATTATGGCCCGGATAGCTATAGCGAAGTAATAGCATCGCACGGTTTCAGTGATCCCCTCGAGATGGAGCACATCTGGAATGAATGTCGTTCGGCCAATTATGCGTAGCATATCATTTCAATTAATATATTATAATAGAGATAGAGAGATCCCTTCACGGATACACCAATATCTAAAATTCAATTCATTTACGTCCGAAATTGATTTAAATTTTAGAATTTTGTTGCGTTTTTGATTTCGCATTTATTTTTATGTATTGTAGTCCAAATTTTATATACACATTAGAATTTAATCATATGTATAAAAATTAAGTTTTTTTTTTTGTTAACTTCAGCAATCGAACAAAGAAAATTAGGAATTATTTTCGCAAGCCGTTAGATCTATTAAAATCCTGCGCCCGTCTCTTGTGTATAATAATAAGTATATAATAATAAATTAGATCCTTTGTACATAAATTGCATATTAGCACATAGGAATCAAGCCTTATTAAATTAATAAATAAATAGCCTATTTCTACTATAGGTTACAATTCATGATCAATTCAATATCAATTTTCAATTTTAGCAATTCTCACCTGTTTACCTTAAAGTAAATTATTTATATTAAATGTCTTAATTTTAATAGATGACGCAAATAAAAGCAATACAAATTGTTGAATAATTGCAACTGCAAAGCAAAAATGTAAATTTAATATATGTATATTTAATATTAAAAATAAATATCTTATTTTGTATTTTATTTTAAATGCTTTTCAAGAGATAATTCTTTTAGAAAATAATATGCGTATGGTTATAGGGGTTTTTAAATATACTAAACATATTTCGGTAAACCAGATAAGCTACATTGCAATTATTTTTCTATAATGTATATTTATTAAATGGTAAATATAAAAAAAAACTCAATGAATTAATTAATAAGCAAAGCAAATTCATCGGAAATGCATTTGCAATGCAGTCTGGTCGTTTAAACCAATTTCTTTTCAGATATGGAATCACATTTTTTGGTTTATTTAAAGGCCACTACGCAGGTCGAAAGAAAAGTAAATACCAAAAAGAATGAGATATTTCTTGCAAGAAAACTGCATAAA
>JBAMCR010000423.1:0-23003 GCA_037075045.1 Mulgravea parasiatica | reverse complement strand
ACAACGACGAAGAAACCGCAAACCACAACGACCAAAAAACCAATAACCACCACTACGAAAAAACCGATAACCACAACAACTACGAAACCGATTACCACAACAACTACGAAACCGATAACCACAACGACGAAGAAACCGATTACCACAACAACTACGAAACCGATTACCACAACAACTACGAAACCGATTACCACAACAACTAAGAAACCGATAACTACAACTACAACTACAGCAGGACCGATAACCTCAACGGAACCACCGACAACATCTTCTGAGACACCAACAACAACTACAACTACAGCAGGGCCAATAACCTCAACGGAACCACCGACAACAACTACTGAAATAACGACAACAACAACGACAACTCCGGTAACGACAACATCGAAGCCGATAACCACAACGACAAAAAAACCGATAACCACAACTACGAAGAAACCGATAACCACAACGACGAAGAAACCGATTACCACAACAACTACGAAACCGATTACCACAACAACTACGAAACCGATTACCACAACAACGAAGAAACCGATTACCACAACAACTCAGAAACCGATAACCATAACGACGAAGAAACCGATTACCACAACAACTACGAAACCGATAACCACAACGACAAAGAAACCCATAACTACAACTACAACTACAACTACAGCGTAGCCCACCCAACCCAGCCATCCCACACAGCCAACTGAACCCACTCAGCCCCCACATACTCAACCCACACAACCCACCCAACCCACTCAACCCACACAACCTCCACGCACAGAGCCAACACAGTCCACTCGAGCCACGATGCCCACTAAGCCGTCACAGGGCTGATCTGCTAGAAGAGCCTGCGGACCAGCGGACCATGGATTATCTGGAAGTCAACAACAACCGCATGGACATCTAAGCCAACTAGCATAAAGTACAGTTAGACCAGCTCCAACTCGGCCAAATACATCGAAAAAATATTCAGCTTACCACTAAAAAAACTTCTAATTCGGGCACTTGAAGTATTTGTTGCAAATGGAAAATATGGAATGGAAAATTTAAGATAAAAATAGGAAACCGTGTATTGAATTGTAATTTGATATTTTGATCAATAAATCTTGACATATAGTAAATAAATAATATACAATTGTATACATATATTTGGTATGTAACACACTATATACGAGTACCCTCAGAGATTTCGGATCCTTACACTCTGATCAGTTATCAGAAAAAAGAATCGATAAGCCTTAGCCTGGTGAACGATATAACGCATTTTATTGGCATTTCCTTTTGTTAATAATTGTATGGAGCGTAAGTATTATTTACTTTTTTGTATGGATTTATGAATATTCTGCGTTTATTAAATTTCGATTTGATTTAAGAAATATGTTAATTGCTAGTCGATAAATTAATTTATTTATTGTATTGCACTTTAATTGTAAATGGGCTCGAAAATTATTAAGCGAAAGTTTCTTCAATCATTCAATTTGTATTTGTATGTGTTCATATTTGACATTAATTAATTGATTTTCAAACACACATACACACATACAAACATACAACTGTATTTTTTTTTAACAATCTGTTTAAAGCCTTTTGTTTTTTTAAATAAATAGATACAAAATAGATTTAAATTTATTTAGTACAGAATTTTAAAATACTTGTACGACGTGAATAGTTTCGGTGTATATGGTTAGTTCACAATGCACACATACACTAGACTTTTGTTATACATATGTGTGTGTATATACATGCATATGTATTTTCTTTTCATTCACGTACGAAATCTTAAATTATGGAATCCATTAAATTTATGTTAGGTTTTATTACATTGTTGTTACCTCAACGCATGGAAATAAAACTTTACGAATTTGCCCTAAAAAAATTTTAAGTTTCCTATAAAAAAAAAAAAAAAGAGGGCAAATGTATGTATGTATTTGCGTATTATGTTAACTTAATAAATTGTCCTTAATGGACATGGGGTATTACTTAATACAAGTTTGTGTGTGCCGAGAGGATGTGGGATATTAGCCTGGAATTCTTTTTTTTTTCAAAAGCGGGACATGAATGATGTCCTTAAATTGGAATACTATTATCCAGGGTATTACCATCCTCGATACTCTCCTCACTCTCGGGCTCATCAGGCCAATCGCACAGAGCTGGATACTTTTGGCCAATGCCGTGGGCACAATTCGATGCTGTTGGACCCGATCGATAGATGGGCTCGTTGTATATATTATTGTAGTCGTAATTGCAGGTCAAAAGGAATTGGTATTTACTTGCGCTGGGCTCAAGGAAACTCACGGCAGCGCATCCTACTCGATGTACCCGATCCGCGACAAGTAATGTAAAATGCCCGATCTTTTTTCTGTTTATATAATATATTATTTAATTTAATTTCAAATTGAATTGAATTGATTGATTGATTGATGCGCCGAGATTAATCATCAACTTACCCCTCTGGGTGGCGGGTGTAGCTATCGATGTAGCTTTGATTGGCATCCTTGTACTCGCGGTACCAGTTAATCACAAAGGACTTCATACGCCGCGAATGCGATTTAAATTCACGTCCAATCCAAAAGTAACCAATATTCTGTCCACTTATCCGAAATCTCGGTGTATTCCGGCAATCATCATGCGCGAACTGACATCGCTTGGCATGCAGTGCCGCCATCCGCTCCAGTTCCGTATCCCATTTCAGGAGGGGCATCTGCATGGCGGCCTTGTAGCCCGGCACATGTCCTTCGGCAACCTTGCTGCGCACCAGATTGTGCATGTCCAGCAATAGCTGTCGACGGCGATCGCTCATAAATAGAAGTTTCGGATGGGGGCCACAGATGCCACCAAAGCTACCATTGTTGCCACAGGCAATATTTGGCAATTGCAGCACATGGCTCCCATTATAGATTTCGCACAATGCCGGCGTGCAATAGTCCATTGTGACCGCTGCGTTGCCTCCATTTATGGCTGTTACCATCATGGCTAGCTGCATTATCAATAATATTGCAGCTGGTAAAATGGCCTCACCAGGACTGCACATCTTAGACAATCTCAGCATCGCGACAGTCGGATAACTACTGAGCTCTGGCCATACGGCGATTTTCTATTATGAATTTCAATTGTGAATCTCAACGTTGACGTTGACGTTGACGTTGGCGTCGGCGTCGGCGTCGACGTGTCGATTTGAACAGGGTTGAGTGTTGGAAACCCGATCCCCCCCCCATAGAAATGAATGTTTGAATGTAAGACAGACAAATAGACAAACAGATAAATCGATGAATAGATGAATATATGAATACTAGACGAAGAGACGAATAGATGAATAATGTGATAGAAAGAGACACACATTTGTATTCATATTCATATTCACATTTATGGTAAATAAATGAATTAGTTAATACTATTAGCATTAGCATTTGCAGCCCTGGTTTGAGTACTTATTCTTTTGCAGAATCGCAGCAAGTAGCCCCCCAAGTAGTCTGGGTGCTTCCGGAGCAGCTGGAGTGCATTAGCCAAACCGGTTTATGGCCATAGACCTTAGCCCAGAGAGTGGCTTATTGGGCCGGCCCAATGTAAATGCTGTAATCAAACATCAACTGTGGGAAAAATGCTAGCTTCAAGGCAAATGGCGATAAGTGGGCAAGTTGGGGATTTATTGGCCACTCGGCTGTCATACATACACTTGGTAACTGAGGCAGACAGACGGTAGACGGTAGACGGTGATGGCGGGGAATGTGGGTAGATAATGCCGTTAACACAATAGTCTAAACAAAGACAACAAAACAAATAACAATAATAAATAAATAAATAAAAAGAGAGAGAGAGAGAGGGAGAGAGCGAGAGAGAGAGAGAGAGAGCGAGAGAGAGAGAGGGAATCAGAAATTAAAGAAACATTGGCATAAACGTGCGGCGGACTTAATCGCCATTAATTAAAATAACAATGATAGAGGATTATTAAAAAAAAATCACAACAAACATAACAAAATTTAAAAAAGAATTATGCAAAAAAGTTCGAACAATACATAAGTATAAACTAACAAAACCAACAACAAAACCAACAACAAAATAAACAACAAAAACAACAATAAACAAATAACAATAAAGATCATAGTACGATGAAATGCTCAAGGTGGCTTTTATTACTATTTTTTTAATTTTATACAATAATATTTTTTGTTCTTTCTTTGAAATTGATGAAAAAGTTAATGCGAATACGAAGAAGAAGAAGAAGCTGACAATTATCCTTAATAGAGACGAGTCTAATATACCCTTTCCTATCTGGTTCGTATAAACAAAAAATTATGAAACTCAATTTCAAAGGATATATCTATTCAGAATCATTATTTGATTTATAATAAAAAAAAATATTAAAACTTTTCAACTATATTGCGTATATAATTATAAATAAATTATAATTAATTCTATTGTGCTTATTCTATTTATTTATTTTATGTCTATCATAATAACAATTATTTGTTGCTTAGTATGAAAAGATACTCAAGATACGCGTATTGTATGTTATTTTATTGTATTGTATATACACATACATACATACATATAAATGTATGTGCGTATGTAGGTATGTATAATTGGGTGCCCATATCCAAAGATATTTTTAATTGCTTTGCACTAATGCCTATTTAATGCTGCCGTCGCCACTTAAAAGTACTTTTAATTAAAAGAAAAGAGAAAAAAAAAAAAATTAAGTATCTTTGCTTGAGTAAATTAGTATTAGACGAGCTACAGCAGGGACGGTGATACGAGAGGGGGGGAGGGGCGGACAGGGCTATCAGAAGTGAGCATATCATTTGCATAGAACAAAACAAAATAATAAAAAAAAACGAAGAAGAAGAAGAATTAGAAACGAAACAAACAAAAAACAAAAAAAAAAAAAAAAAGAAAATGATTAATCACGAAACAATTATTTACTCTGTTTCCGCCATAAACGCTGGTATTTACGTTGCAATCCCTCAATAAAACACGGCAATTTAGCCAAGACGTGAAACAAATTGCTCATCTGGTAAACACCTTTTGGCCTCGCTATGCACACATACATACACACAAACATACACACATACATACATCGTATGTAAGTATGTAAATACATATATATTTATTTTTTATTTATGTGGCTAACATACATATACGTTTGTATGTTTATTTGACCCGGCGACCCGTCTTATAAGAACCACAATGCTCACCGCATTTTCCGCTATTTATTTATTGTTTTATTTGTTGTTTAATTATCAATAATTAAC
The DNA here is from genome assembly GCA_037075045.1 of Mulgravea parasiatica. NCBI lineage: Eukaryota > Metazoa > Arthropoda > Insecta > Diptera > Drosophilidae > Mulgravea > Mulgravea parasiatica. The sequence goes on along the minus strand of JBAMCR010000423.1, from coordinate 17,760 downwards.
GATCGACACGTTGTTGCACTTCCCCGTTGTGTGTTGTTGTGTTAGGTGTGTGTCTCGGTCACGTTCAACATTCAACACGACAATCGCATGATATATACTGGAATAAGCATATGTACATACCCCGTATATACGGTACCATATACCTTTATCTATTCCCACTGTTAGCTATGCAGATGGGGGGGACATTACTTGCAGGTTCCACTGTAATTGTATTAAGACTGCAGGTAACAGTACTACAGTAAATACATACCCATGCCTACTAAGTATGTATATATGTGTATGCACTTGTAATTTTTTGTCTTTTAATTTAATTAATTAATTGCGATAATTAATTAATTATTTTGTGTGAATTATATGAAAATCTCTTAATTTTCAAATATGTATTTAGTTAGCTATTTTTGAGAAGTTTTGATCATATTTTTGAAATTAATATTAAATGTACATACATGTGTATATATGTACATACATATGGATATGTTTTTAAGCCAGAATCAAGTTATAAAAATGATATGATGTGAAAACATTGCTCATGCAAAATAAATTTATAACATTATATTGTATTACATTACAATACATACTCGTATATAGTATATAGTATATAGTATGTATGTACATATGTATGTAGATATGTATGTATTTTATAGTTTTTTGGGTCTGATATTTAGTCAGCTTAGGGCAAATCCTGTCACTGCTTGACAGGCGGTTGTCAGAGCCGTTGGAGGATTTGGCGTTATGGCTGCATCTCATTTTAATTTTATTTAATTTTATTTGGCTTTGTTTCGTGCATTGTGCATTGTGTATTGTTGCCAAAGTTGTTGTTGTTGCTGTTGTTGTTGTTGTTGCTGTTGTTGCTGTTGCAATTGTTGTTTAATTTGTTGTTGCTGTTGTTGTTGTTTTGTGCGGTATACGCTGTGCATTGCTGCTGTTAACGCTGGTGTTGCGTATGCATGCGTATTTGTCTATTTGCACTAATTAAATTCATTCCGAAATTTTTCTAATTAAAAGTTTACTAATGAAATTTATGCAGCTACTGTTTTGTGGGCCAAGGCCCGAAAGTCGTGCTTTCAATTAAAAATCACCGTGGCTCCCAGTCATGCTGGATATGCATCTATATGCTGCAATGACACAGAGCAGCAGATACCCTCTGCTTCGGATGGGGGGTATGGGTATGGGTAACGGGTATGGGCAGGTAATGGTCCCTTATTTCTGAAAGGGGGAGGGAGGAACTGTAACTGTTTATATCCCCAATGACAGCTCGGCTCGGCTGTTTGGCTGCTTGATGTCCCCCTCCGAATTGGATTAGGTTTGTATTAAATTGCATTTTTGCGGTTATTATTTTAATGCATTTTGTTTTATTTCATTTCACTTGGCAGCCCATACGACTGACTACCACATACATACATACATACATACATACATATGCAGCCGTATGTGTCATAATTAAAAACTAATATCAAATACCAAATACATTCGTTTATTTATGTTTTTTGATTTATTCAAAACATCGCGTCGAGTGCGAGTTTGAGTTCAAATTCGAGTTTGAGTTGTGAATGGGGCGCATGAAATCAAAATCAAGCAGTTTGTTATTTGCATAACATAAAAACAATAAGACTCATAATGACAATAATATTGTACAATAATATTATAATAATAAATAATAATATTAATAATAAAACTGTTTACGGTTATTTTGCATTCATCCACATAAATTGGCCTAATTGTCCAATTCTTTGTTTATAAATAAATTGAAAAATTATGCAACATATTCTCGAATCTTGTTTTGATTCACTTGTGAATACTTCAAAGAAATTAAATGTTGTAAATCTCAAATCAATCTCAAATAAAATAAATAAATCACAAATAATAATTTTATTTTTAATCTAATTTTATTTCAATTGATTTTTGCTCAATGACTTGGTTTCTGTGCTGTTTAATTTAATTTTTTTTTTTATATCGACAAGATAACGTAATTATTATAGAATAGAATTCTGCAATAGTTTATAAAACCTGTTTAATATTTAATATATACTACTATTATTAAGTAATCTCCAAGCTGATACTTACCAATCGTCACATAAATTAATCTCAACGAGCCGCGTTTCCCACACTTTGTCTACAGAGTCTTGAGTTTATTTATGATCCATATGAATTAGTTATTTATTTATTTATTAGCAAAAAAAAAGCGTATTTAACTCATGTCTAGTATCAACATACACATGCTATTTATATTTATTGGGTATTCACATATATATTTCATATTATAAATACATATCTTTTCACTCAGATTACATACAATATTTTCTTTTTTTTATTTTATTTTTAATATTTTCAACTTCCTCCTCGCTTACGATAAACGCGAATCCGCATCGCGGTAGATTGTCAACTGTTTATTGTATTCATATGCATCTGTATGTATGTACATATGTACAATATGTCTAACAAAAATATAAATATAAATATAAATATAAATATATGTGTATCAGAAGCAAAAACAATGCCAAATATATTTTATTATATATATGTATGTTAAAATACCTGCTATATACGAGTACTCACAATATAACGCATACCTCACGCTCTACGTGCATGGGGTTAGTAGCATTGCAGGCAGGGTACGATATTTGTAGTTTGTATATAATACAAATACATATACACACACATACATATATATATACATATATACAAAATATATATGTGCATAAATACGGCTTTGCCATTTAATATAAATCGCACAACAAAATCTCAGCCATTATTTGGTATTATTGAAGTAAACGAATTTTCAAATGCAGGCAATTGGAAACAGCAGACTACAAGGATGCTGCCACAGGACTCTTTAAAATCGGCACAACATTGAACAAAAAAAACAAAAAAAAAAAAAAAAAATAAAACCAAAAAAGAAAGAAAGAAGAGTGCAAGAAAATGAGATTAAAAGCAAAGCATTCAAGGATCAGGCACAGACTTTTAGTCCCACTACAAAACCAAGACCCAAACCCAGGACCCAAGACTCAGGACTCAGGGCGCAGGACGCAGGACGCTGGGCCCAGTGTCAGTGGCAGTGGCAGTGGCTGTGGCAGCGACAGCTTTGCACGTCTTGGGCTGTGCCAATAAGGCGCAACAATTCGCTTAGCAGTCTCCAGTCTTCCGTCTTCCGTCTTCCGTCCTCTCTGCTGTGTCTTCCGTCTCCTTTGGGAGTCGGTGCGGTGCCCAAGTCATGTCAATATTTCGCCAGTTCGTATGTGTACACACACACGCAAACACACATACATACACAGACACATAAATAAATGTATGTTTGTATACAGTGAAGGCTCTTGCAACATCTGCTCTCCGCTTATGGGAGAGTCACTTGCCAGGCCAAAAAAAATACTTTCATTTTATTGCATTTTCAGCATATTTATTATTTACTAGTATATCATTGCATAATAATAATAATAATAATAATAATAATAATAATAATAATAATAATAATAATAATAATAATAATTATCATAATTGTTTAAACAAATCGAATTTGTTGGAATTTCATGCATTAAATAGCAATTATTAAAATTCTTAAGAATAATTGTTTGACAAAAATCAATTGTATGAAGGAAATTTGATGAATATAATAATAATTGCTTGAATTTATTGTCTGTCCGTCTGGCCATTTGTCCGTTTGTCACTTTGCAACAAAATCCAAAAATATTAAATGTGCAATAACTTAATGGGAATTGTTTTGGAAGTTGTTGGTTTTTAGAGAAGTTTCACTGTAGATGCATACAATACTCACACATACGTGCCTATGCTCATATTATATGCATGTATGTATGTACATGTATGTAGACATAGTGTATATTGGTTTCATATAGTATTTGTGTGCCCGCTTGTACGGCGGCGGGTCCAGTACATTTGACTCGGCAGAGTCAGGAGACAGGAGACAGGAGTCAGGAGTCAAGAGTCAGGAGTCGGAGTCAGAATCAAAGTCAGAGCCAGGGGTTTGGGGTGAGAGGAGTCGGAGTCAAAGCTGCTGGCACAGCAAGCGACCTTCGGAGGTGGCCATGCGCGTCTATAGACAATGACAATGACAGCGCCAGGAATATTGATGCCTGGTAAGCGTGCCGCTGGAAATGTCATGTGCCATGGTGCTGCTGCCATGTGCTGTGCATAATGCATGGGAATGAATGCCTTGGCTTTCGCCTCAGCTTTATTCGTGGTCCTTCCTCAAAACACTTGACCGCAGTTAAACATTAAGCACAAGCAGCAAATAGCAAACGCAGAAGCTGCACATGGACACGGACCAGCACCACCACCAGCACCACCATCAGCAGCAGCAGCAGCAGCTGGCGGCAATGGAGGAGAAGGACATGCCATGTCCAGGACATTGAGGCCGGAGCATCATAAATTAGCGACAGTCTGTTTGACCATTTGCGCTCCTTTGCATTAAATTCGAGCAGCTCAGCTTATGGTAGAGCAGCTGCTCTTGGCCAGTCCTAAAATTTGTCTAGTTGCCACATATACGAGTAAGTAGTTGTCCTGGTTCCATTGCCAAACAGTCGAATACATACTCGTACTTGTATTCGTATTCGTATTCGTACTCTATCAAAGTATTTGACTCATACTAATACGCAGTTTTTGGCCAAGTCAAAGTCAAAGTCATATTCGAGTATTCGAGTATATTCGAGTATTCGAGCTGGCTAACTTTGGCTGCTGTTGCACATCACGTGACTTGCCATCTAAATGAAATACGAGTACTTTATCGTGTTCGCAGTCACATGCTGCACAATCCCGTAATTGAGTTGTATGCGCGTGCATTTTGCCGGATTTCTGTCCGGCTCTCTGCGAGGCGTAATTATTTAATAGCCCATACAGTTTGTTTGGCTAAATGCCCCGTTTAAGGCATTTTATTGTGTACATACCATACCATATATGTACATACCATACATAGTACGATTTGTTTACATTAATTATTAATTATGTAGCACACACACACACACATACACACACACACACACACATCAGTATACATCGTACATAAATATTTCTAATTTTATTTTCTCTTTCAAATTAATTTATAATATATTAATTAAACTTTATTTAAACATGATATATACAATATATATAAGCATTAAACAAATACTTTATATTCAATATATTAACTATTGAAGGATTGATTTAATTGATTTTTCGAGAATATTTCAATATATATCACAGGATATTTTATCAAATCGATTTGATTGCATCTCGAGACGTTAATGACAGCGGATGATTTAGTCGAAGGAGACGCAAGTAAAAATTAAATAAATACGCATAATTAATGCGTCCCAAAGTGGTCACCGATGTCCCCCTTACGGATACCCCCCTACCCCGCCCCACCCCGTCAGTGTCCCCTTGCTGTCTGTCTCTGGCCTCTAATTTAAGTTGATGACAAAGTTTATGTACATAAATGCATAGAGATTTTGTCAGAGTAAAAGCCTATATAATGCGTGTATGTAACAGCAGCATACATACATGTATATTTAATTACATATGTATGTGGTCTGTGTGTGTGTGTGACAGATACATGATGTTAAGTATATACACATGTAAGCACTACATATGATGACTCTGAGTCATAAAAATGTATGAGGCTCAGTTGTATGATATCTTATATATATATAAATGTATATATATATGTATTTATATATGTATATACACACATACATATACAATATATATATATATATATATATACATAGCTTTTTTTTGTTTTTATTGCTGTATGTGGGTGCCAAAAGGACAATCGCAATGTATTTGAATGTTTTGGGTATTCATGCAGCCTTACCCCCTCCCTACCCTCCCACCACACACACCATTTTGCTGTAGAAAGTCCTATTAAATTATGCCCAAAAGTAGGCAACGTGTCCCCTCCCTCCCCCCCCCCCCTATATTCGAGCCACGTGTTTACACGCGTAACTGCTATAAACTACGAGTAGCCTTGCCAGCAAACGCACTTTACAGTCAACTGTATAACTGTACACACCCATACACCCAAACACCCAAACACTCATATACCCATACACCCATATACCCATATACCCGTACATTTGTATATATATTCGTACATACATACCAAGCACCTTACAAGGTGGGCATGCTAAATTTTTAATGAAATGTCGCACTGAAAATGGCAAAAATTGAATTTATGACTAGGTCCAGTCAAATTTACTACATATATATGTATAATACATACATACATATAGAGTATACTGGCTCGGGAAATCTTATTCGTTTTCTTTTTTTTTTTTTTTTTTGTTGGCCAAGTTTAGTAGTCAGTTAGAAAGTGGCTCAAAGTTATTGCAGATATTTTGATTGCCAGCCATTGGACGCAGGCGTTGACATTGAATGTGCGAATTCTGCTTAAGCCAAGTCTTTTAATATTTATACAATTTATTAATACATATTTACGTTAAAAATTATTTACAAAAATAAATAGTATATATGTAGATATATATAACTCAGTTGAAAAAAGCAACAACAACAAAAGAGAACACTTGGCACTAAAATTGAAATCAAGTTTGTTGAAATTCCAAAGGCAATAATGTTGCACTTATGTAGGCGCATTGAAAAGTTTAATGAACTTTAACTTGTAATTAACATAAGTTATAGTTTGTAATTAATTGTTGTGTTGTTACACACCGTTGTCGACATTTAATAAATTTTCGGCACATGCTTGAAGCGATTTTGAAATTTTCAATTCCCACAAGCTCTTCATTTAGCATAGTTATAACTATGTATTGTACATACATGTATGTATGTATGCATGTAGGTGTGTGTGTGTGTGTGTGTGTGTGTGTGTGTGAGGGATATATGTGCATATGGTATGAGTATGTGTCCAATACGGTAAATGGTCAATAACGACTAATTGCTCTTAACAAGTTAAAAGAAGTAACCGGCGAGAGATGCGAATGTCGCAAATACCAAAACACACCAACAAAAGCGAAAAGAAAAAAAAAAGAAAAGAAAGAAAAAAATGCAAAAAAAGTAAAAAAAATAGGAAAAAAATTAGTACAAAATGTAATTCAAAATAACCAAAAAAAAAAAAAAAACAGAAATGGAAAATAGAAAAATGGAAATGGAAATAAAAACTCAAAATTACTGGCGGAATATCAGAAGAAGATAAATGTGGTTAGGGTGGGTGGATTGCGGGGGGAGGGAGGGGGAGGGGGGGCTGATGGCTAAAGGGGTTTGTGTGGCAAGGGTGAAGAAGAAAAAAAGTAAAAAAAAAGATGATAACATGCTCCTAATGGAGTTGACATGCAAATTGTCGTCATCAACAGCTACTCCACCCACCCCACCACACCCCACCCCACCCCACTCCACCCCACTCCGCCCACGAACGACTGCTGCTGGCTGCCGCACAAAAAGCCCGCAATGGCCAATGGGCAATGATGGAATCGGGAAGGCCTGACTTACAGAGTGATAAATACAGACAGGCAGACAGCTATAAAGAGAAAGAGAGAGAGAGAGAGAGAGAGAGAGGAAAAAAAAGAGAGAGAGGTAGTCATATATTGATGGATGAAGAGATGGGAAGGTAAGAGTATGCCTGTGGCATTAGACAATGACGATTGCTTGGATTTTGATTGTTGATTACCTTCGGCAGAGCGTTTTTCATTTGCAGTCTTTGTCCCCGTTTCCATCTCCATTCCCAGTCTTTGTCCCTGTCTCTGTCCCTGTTCCTGTCTCTGTCTCTGTCTCTGTCCATGTCCGTGGCCGTGTCTGTGTCCTTGTTTCTGTCTCCTTCCGTGGTTGCAGGTTCCTCTCCCCGTCTTTGGCCATTGACATTGACTGCGCTGCAGTGCAGCATCTGTGGCACAGAAAATTGCATTAAGCAAACAATTGAACTGGCTTTTGATGATCGCCTGGAAAACTTCTTAATGCATACATTTAGGGACAGCTCTCGGCGACTTTGTCAACGGCAATTTGTGGCCAGAAGCAGCTGCATCAGCAAATTTGGATTCATTAATGAAATCCCATTCTGACTTCGACCGCCACAAATCTAAAACATCTTCAAATAAATTTCCATCAGCCATCCATCAGGCAATGCGATTAGAATTCTCTTTTTTCTATTATTCATTTGTTAAATTCATTCTAAATTTATTTTTAAATAATTTGCAAACCTTAAGTTGTTTTATTTATAAAAAAAACATTAATTGTTTGTTCATAGTCAAATGGGTGCATAGAAATAATAAACATTATTCAAGGTCTGCGTGATATTCATTAATCACATCTAAAAGTTTAATCACACAATTCCAGGTAATTTATAGCTTACATTGCTCTCAGCACACACGAATTTAAGCGAAAAGTTCCCCCTAAAAAGTTGATAATGATGGAAATTAAAATGTTTTCGGCAATGCGAGAATTTCATTCAAAATATTGTAAATTGAGAGTGTTAATTGAAAGAAGGAAGAAAATATCGACAGCAGCTTATAATACTTGTAAGAAATTAACAAGAAACCACGGTATCAGAAACACACATACATCCATACACACACCCATACACACACCCATACACACACCCATACACACACCCATACACACACCCATACACATACATGCCTTAAGCATCTAAAGTAAATACGCGAAGTGAGAGAGAGAGCGGGCTTTGAGCCAGAAACATATGGACGGATAAATAGAAACACGTTTAAAACAAAAAAAAAAAAGCAACTGTATGTATGTATGTATGTACATATGTGTGGCTAACGGCAACACTAAATTCCTATGGGCTTAAGTCCTTTAGGCAACCATATACATACTCGTACACATCGCATAACAAAGAGACTGCAATACGCCAAAAGGTATGAAACACGTTGAATATGCTTTTAGATACATTTTTCTAACGATGCGAAATATGTAAAGCAAAGAATTTCACTTGAAGGCTAATAACGGTAGTCATAGTCATAGCCATAGTCATAGCCAAAGTCATAGTCACAACATACAATTGGCCGTATTCAAGTTGAGAATCAGTCGTAAGTCAACTCAAGTCAAGTCAAGTCAAGCCAAGTCGAGTCAAGTCAAGTCGAGTCGAGTCGAGTTGAGTTTAAGGCTTTTGTTCATATGGGCTAAAAGCGTCTATGGCGATACTACCGTTATTTGCATGGCATGCTTCATTACCACGTGATTATGCCCTTTGTCGCGTACACTTGACGCTTTTGGTTCAGCTCCTTATGGTTTGCTTTATCTGCTGTGGCAATTTTCTTAATTTCCAGCTCGCAGTGCTGCGGAGCGTTTGCCGGAAATCGCTACTGGGAAGACGGAATCAAAGCTGCTGCCGCACTTTCCTCTCACACAGCCGCTTTGGCCCACGTCCGGACAATCCGGTAGGCGTGACAGTCACAGTCAGCCCTTTGTGCCACACCAGCCATTCCTCCTGATCACCAGTTGAGCGGTAATCACACACACACACACACACACAAAAAAAGAGCAAGTACGACTTGGAAATACCCTTATAAAAAATAGATATTATATAATAAATTAATTGATTTATTTATTTATTTTTTGTAATATCTATGCCATCTACAATTGGAAAGGTTCTTTGTCGGAGAAATAACTAAAGGAAGCTCACGTTAGCTTCTGTTGATGCATCGACTACATCAATTGCCCAACTAAATGATACCCTTGTTAACCCATTTTCAATGGGTTCAGGATATTTATTGTATATATATATATACAAAAAAAAAAAAATATATATATATATATAAAATAAACGAGAACGCAGCGCTGCGCTGCTTTATTCTAATTGAAAACGAAAATGTAATTAGTTTGCCTACGAAAGATGCCGGCATGCCGTGCGGCTTCAAACGAAAAATGCGCGCAAATGTCACAAAGTTTGTTTAAAAATTACTAAGGCAGCCCGACCCCACCGCATCCCCGCACCGCACCGCACCACACCACACCCGACCAGGCCCCGGAGCAGTACTTAGTCTGTGGAAACAATTAGCAGCAAACAGCGCAAAGAATCGGAGAAGCGTCTATCTTCACGGAGTGGGAAGGCCGCTTATTAGAAACGTTCTCGCCCACGTTTCCGCCAGAAAACGTTCCTTCAATGCATACGAGTACGGCGTACAGTGTACGGCGTAGAGCGTACGGCGGTAAACATTTGCGCAGTTTAGCCGTGAAACCAACAAAAGCCAACTGAAAAGCTAAGAAAGCATTGCCAAACAAGCTAAAAAAAAAAACAGCTGCAAGTCAAATTACTCGACTGATAGATACCCTATACGTAGAAATCTATACTGATGCTGCAATATCTTGTATGCTTAATAAGAAATAATAAATACAAGAAATACAATAAATTTAATGCTTATTATTTGATTGTTATTCGATTTTTAGATCAATCACATTAAGTATACGCACCGTATGCCGTATGCCCGCCACAGTAAAGGATCGTTAAAATGGAAAATTATAATTAAATACGTAAAATAAGTACATGCTTATATAGAGCTGTTCGTCTGTTTGTATGCAATACTATGTATGTACGTATGTATGTATGTATGTATGTATATGTGTATGTATGTATGTATGTATGTGTAGCAGGAGCACAACTTTCACAAATTGTGCAAGGCAAAAGCACAGAATTTAACATGAAGTTTTAAGTTGATGTTAGAGTGGCTTTGACAAGCGAAGCGAAATACAAAAGCGTTGAGAAAAGCTGTAAGCTCCATAAATCTCTGCATTTTTTAATACCCTGCAAATGTTGAAAACAACGAAAAGGTATCATAACAATTCGTATATATATATAATATTTATGGAAAATATTGAGTTGTTTTTTGTTAGGCTTTTTTATCTTTTGAATTCTTGTACCAAATATCGGATTAATTTCATTTTGAGACACGCCTGTAAATTAATTTCATTATGCATTTTAATTAATATAACTGTTTATTTCAATTATTTAATTATAATATAATAACAAATAAATTGACTAAATATAAAATTATTGTAAGATTTAATTAAGTCTGAAAAATAAATTTTATTTCAGCATAAATCAGTTGAATAATAAATATTGTAATTTTCAAATTAATTTATCAAAATGTTGCACAAAAGAATTTATTTATTTATTATAAACATTCTTTTTACAATTACAGATGATAAATTTGTTGTTTGAATTTATGAATTCTTTTTTTTTTCCCAATATGTAGCTCTAATTTAAATAGATAATTTATGTTTATTAAATTAAGATGGAAAAGTAAAATTTTATTTTAATTTTATTTACTTCTTAATTTTGAATACGAATTGTTGTTGTGTCAAAAGACATGCCTCATTGATTTGGCCCAAACAATTGGTAAGAGTATCAATTCCCATTGTCAATCATCAGGCATCAGGTAAAAACTTTGCTTCAGTTTTACACTATGTTTTTATTGTTTGTTTTTGGTTTTTGTTTTCTATTTTTGTTTTTTATTTATGTTTTGCTTATGCTTTTGTTTTTGTTGGTTTTGTTGTTGTTGTTTTTCATTGTTGTCATGTGTAAACCTAAGCTGAGCTTTTGGTAAGAGCTATACGAAACGCTTCATAATTAGGATATGAGCAGCCTTGTATGGTAATGGTTATGCGATTTCTCCTATGTTAGCTGTGGCTATCATTTTGGCAATAATACGGTTTATGGCGAGCCGGGGTTACGGGCTACGGTTTGGGGGATGTACATACGTATGGTACATGTCCGTACATATGTACATACATGGCTAAAAGGGTACAAGTACAGGCGAATGACATGATGTCCCCGAGCTGACCGCAGAACGCGCTGCTGCGTAAATGTTACAGCAATGAGCGGTTTTGCAGTTGAGTGAATTAATTCGCGCTCACATACACACACACACACACACACACACACACACACACACACACAAACACACATACATACAAAAATACACACAAACACATGCATACATACATACATTTAAATGTATACAAACTTATATATTACTGACATGTTTAAATACATATTGTATATACTTGTATATGTACGTATTTATATACTGCATGTATGTATACATATACATACACACACACTCACATACAGCGCAGCTCACATGAGAGCAATTATCATGTTTCAATTTGCATTTGTAAGCAGTGCAGTTCACGTTTCAGGTGCAGCTGCGATACTAACAGGGCTAACAGGGCTTTGGCTCAGCAAGCCAGTTGGCCAGTTGGCAAGTTGGCCAGTGAACGGAACGTATTGCCTCGTTCCTGAGCGATGTGAGAGTGGTTGATGTTCAGGAGGGTCAGCGGGAGGGAATGTTGGGGGGGGGGGAGAGGTATTCCTGCATTTGGCATTTATTGCAAATGACTGCCGCAACGGCAACCCAAAATGGCGTCATTTCCGCACCTGACGCGCTTTACAAATCAACGCAAATTTCTCAAAACGCTTTCTACCCAAAAATTGTTAACCAGTTGCCCAACAATTGCGATGTTGTTGTTGTTGTTGTTGTTATCGTTTGTTGGTTATTTGTTATTGCTGTTCGCTGTTGTTGGATGTTTGCTGTTTGTTGTTTGTTGTTGGATGTTTGTTGCTGTTTGCTCACGTTTACCTATGCTGCATGTGGTTTGTTATTGGCCGTAGATAAAATTTTCAATAAATTAGAAATGAAGCTGGCCGCTTGATTCCGTTCGACTGGCTCTACCCAATTCGAGCACACCCTCACACCTCTCTATCGCCCCAGAGGTGACCATAACATCCGCTACCGGTTGAATATCAATCCGGTATTTGCGGTCGCCGCCTATGAGTATGCTATGATATTTTTTATTTGGTAGCTCAAAAAAATATTCCATTACTATTGCGATTCAATGTAATAGTATTTGGCACAATGCACACACAATACACAATTGAACAATTGAACAATTGAACAATTGAAGAGTCGATACATATGCTTTCTCGCAGAAGAATCTGTGCAGAAGAATCTAATGAAAAGAAAACGTTTTCTCAATGAGTATCATGCGTAGATTTTATTTTGGCATTTCACTTGAATATCTGACTAAACATTATTGTATAAAACAATAAATAATTAAATATAGCTGTAAATGCACGTGCATTGTGAAATGAATTTAAATAAAAATTTATGGATTTCATATGCAAAACATAAAAGTATATTATTTGCATTTGAATCGAAAAATGTTTTTATTAAAAATATTTAATTTCAAATTAATTATCTATATATAATTAATTAGTTTTAATGACCAACAGACTGAGAAACATTTGCAAAATATTATATAAATAGTCGAAAATATGAAATATCATTTGCCTGAGAGAAAATTTTTGACTTTATTTTTTCTCTCTTTTAAATTAATGTGAACACATAAAATGGTGAAAAATTCGAATACACATAAGACTAATAAAGCTGGAAATACATACATACATACATACACCTCGATTTTATATACTTATAATTTAGCAATATATTGATTGCTCACGTGTTTATTATTTTTGATAAACTTGGTAAGACAATTTTGTTGGTTTTAATATTTTCAAAAAAAGGAACTTTTGCTCAACAATTTGTAGTCTGGTTTTTTTTTTATGAAAATATTTATTTCTTGATCATTTGTGTTTCCGTGAATCTTAATAATTTGAATAAAAAAAAAAAACAAGAGGAAAATTTGAAAACTTTAAAGAGTTTTTGTTGCTGATCAATATAAGTTGAAGTATGAAATGCAATTTTAATTTTAATTATGAGATGTTTTTGGTCAAATTTATGCCAAAACTTTCAAAACTGTTGACTTGTAAAGTTTTAAATCTCTCGTAAGTTTTGCTTCTATCATCCAAATGACATAACTTTCCCAAAATTATATCCATTAGAACAAGTTTGACAAACGAGCAAATTATACTTGTACGAAATGTATGTATGTATGCATATTGTATATTGTATGTGTATGTGTATGTGTATGTGTACAATACGTTCGCCAGGGTATTTACTGTTCGAATGTCCTAATTTGGCTTTCCTTATGCTGCACTTGTAATAGGATTGCATTGCACTTTAATTGAGTATTGAGAGAATGGCCATACATATATGGTACAATAAATTATAGTTGTTGTTGTTGTTGTTGTTATTATTATTAAGTACAATAAACATTACACTCTTGTCTACCTGCATTATGATTTCAATATCGTAGCAATCGTAGCATTGAATGAATGCTCTTTCAATTTGTTGACAAATGAATTGGATTGTTGCCTTGACGTTGACAGAATTCATTTATTGTTTTTGCCTGTTGTCATCGGTGTCATGTTTTGATTATATGTATGTATGTATGTATGTCTGTGTATGTAGCTACGATTGATTGAGAACAAACCACAAAAGGCGAGTACGCTTTGAGCGATGATGCGTTTGATACGTTTGAGGGCCACCACACACTGCGTATACGCAATGCAGTTTTCGGCAAGCGACGAGTTGGTTCGGTTCTATTGCTAAACATCGTATCTGTCTGTGGCGATATGTTATGAATTATATATTATAACTAAATACAATATTCTATACTACAATATATAGTATGTGTATATGTGTTTGGTATATTGGTGTGCAATAATAATAATAATACGAACAATGCACATACAATGTACATACCATACCATACAGACATGCATGCATGCAATAATGTAAATACACATTTATACCATAAATAAATATATTTGTTGAATTTTGATTATTTTATAATGAGCTGGGATGAAAAGTCATCCATGGGTTGTGTTTCAATTGGATGCAACGCTTCAAATGAATCCTGCAGTCATTTGCTATTTTGTGGTTGCGGTCACGAGCTCCTCGAAATTCCGAATACGTGTGTGTGAGTGTTAGTATGTGTGTGTGTGTGTGATTGTAGGTATGAGGCATGAGGCATAAGGCATGAGGCATGAGGCATGGTCCACATGATATGATGAATATCAATTGTTATGGAGTAATAGAGTTGTTATGGCCTGCGAAAATCATTCATTTTCATTTGCCAGCCTTAATTAACTTAAGTTCTAAGTACGTCCACAATTGTTATATACTTGCACTTGTGTGTCCTTGTTGTTGTTGTTGTTGTTTGGCTTTCGGCTTGTTTATTTCTTTTTGCCTTGTGACAAGGACATTTGCCTAATTTAAGCCGGACAAGGCAACTTGAACGATGTCGGGTTGGTTTTCCTTAAGTACTTTGTGTTATTCATCTTTTTGAAGACCTAATGCGCTCTAAGCACATATACATCTGCATATGTGTGTGTGTGTGTGTGTGACAAATGTACATACGTGCTCTGTATGTGTGTGTGTGTATGTAATTGCATTGAGCGAAATTGCAATTGAAATTCAATTGTTATTGCGATTGTAGGTACAATTTCATTGATTTGCACGCATTTGAACAATTAAGGCAAGCCGGAGAATATACACAGACACATACAGACACACATGCATACACACACACATACAATGTCAACGTGTACAAACATACAGACAGGCATACATACATATAAATTATTAAAAAAAAAAAAAAAAATTATTCGCGCTTCATAAAAACATGAATTGAAATACTTATTTATATATAAAGGTAAATGCATCTGTATATGTGTATATGTGTATGTAGATATATTTTATGTTTTTGTTTCTTTATATTTTTATCATAAATAAGGGCATCTTCCTCTCTCGCTCTCTCTCTCTCTCTATCTTTACAGGTATACGAATTAACATTTCGATGGTTTATCATTTGTTCTTTCTCTTCAAGGTATTATATACATACATATACAATATATATATATATATAGAGTGTATATGTATATAGGCCTGTGTACATATGTTAGTCAAGATGTACTGTGCTGAAACGTTATAAATTATTAAACAACACAGTTAAAAATTTGTTACAGATTACAAGTTTTGCACATTAAAGTATCAGGCAAACATTTTGACGGATTAAATTTATGCAATACAAACATGATATATAGTATAAATAGGTATATATATACATACATACATATGTGTATGAGTGTGAGTATGAGTGTCTATGTGTATATCAATGACGGCATTACTTGAATTTGCCATATTTAAAGTTAAGTCCGTTAAATTAATAGCCAAAACTGTGTTGCAATAAATCGAGCAACTGCAAAATCAAAATCAAAATCAAAACCAAAATCGAAATCGGAATCAAAATCTCTGGGAAGGAGAGGAGCAGCAGCAGTAGTTATGAGTAATTGACCCAGAAGTTCACAATTTTGAGGTTTGCCAAACTGGATCGCATAGGCGTTTTGTGTTCTTGGTGTTTTGCGGTTGCGTCTGAAATGAACGAATGCATAAATTTGTTTAAATGCAATGCATACATGATATACATACGTATACATACATACTTACATACATATACATATACATATATGCTGTACTTGATCGAATTTGAATAGTTAAAGGTACTCAGATACTTTGTGCTTTAAGCAGGCATCTACTTAGTACTCGTATATGGTATATGCATATACTGGCAACACCTGCCACCTAATGGGTAACAACGTTAGGGCCAAGGCTCTCTTGGCCTGGCTCGTTAAAAGATAATTTCAACTCCCCTATGATAGTAGTGAGTGCAAATATTTGCCTGCCATCGATGGTATGTTAGCTGAAGTGGCTCTCTAATAGGTTGTGCGTTATCGCAGCGAATCACGAGCCCAATTTCCCAATCAAAACACTTGGCCAAATTGCGTGACCACATCTCGGGCATATTATGGGCCAACTGCCAGAGCAGTTTAACAGCATTCAAAATTATTATTTAAGTATTTTAAATATGAAAATATATTCAAAAAAAAAAAAAAAACTTTTGTTTTATTTACTTTTAGAGTTGACTTAATATTGGTTGATATTTATTTTATTACATACTTATATATACCCAAATAGTTAATTATACCACTCAATGTATTTTGGCTAAAACAAAATAAAATAAAACTCAATAATCTCTTTAACGTTTCCCAGTCGCATTACCTAGTCTTTAGTTCTTAACTTTTAATTCCTGATACTAAATAAATAGCACTAACAGTTTTGTGAGCAACCGAGCGTGTTAAGTCCATATAACCCATACACAATGGCACACACACACACACACACACACGCACACACACTCACCGAAAGGAGTTGAGCGAAGGACGAGTTAGCTTCAACATTCGCCACACTCGCGAAATGAGTACCCGTGAATCCTTAAAGACTTTTTCTTAAGTGGCACCACTCACAGCTTTCGCTTAATACTGAAAATTGAATTGAATTTCATTCATTTCCGGCAAATCGACCATCAGAATATTTAAACATTTAAACATTTAAACATAATATTGTATAATAGTATTAAAAGACTAATCACTTTTTATTTGATTGCCTTTTCAACTTCCTAAGAACAGAGCATAACAGGTAATATATGGCCATGATACATACATACATATGGTATGTACATATGGTATGTATGTGTGTATGTGTGTGTATGTGGCATATAAACAAATTGTTAGCTAATCGCTTTGATTTAAATTTAAGCACTTGCACTTTATATGCAGAGCACTTGGTCAGCTCAGCTCAGCTCAGCTAGTCAATTGTTAAAAATTTGTTGGACATTTTGCTGGCAGCTGCTTAATCAAACTTGAAATGCAATTAAATGAATGCGCGCTCTCTTGTCACGTCGCCATTTTCAGAGATAGAGCTGGTGGCACAAGACGGTGGGGGGGGGGGGGGGGGTAGCCCCTTTCCCTTCCCCCCCTCCCCAAACCCCCAAAACAAATTCCAAGGTTTGGGGGTTCGTTTTTTTTTTGGAAAAAGGGGGGGGGGGGGGGGGGGGGGGGGG
>JBAMCR010000422.1:0-23015 GCA_037075045.1 Mulgravea parasiatica | reverse complement strand
TATATACATATATATATATATATATATATAAAAGTCGAAAAGTGTTGCATAAACGCAACTTTAGTCAAATCTACTCGACTTACAAATACCCTTTATTTATTAATTTATTTATTACGATCGATGTCAATATTATTATTATTAGCATTGTTATTATTATTTTTTACATATATTTTAAACATAAAATATTTCATCTCTCTCTTTCGAGTTTCGAATTGGTTTTGATTAATAATATACAATGTTCATACGTATAAAGTTTAATAATAATATTTTTTTTAATTATTTTAATTTTCTCGCTTATTCTATCATTTTGTGCTTTTACGCTTATCCGTTTTCAATTGAAGTAGGGTATGTGCTAGTCGTAATAAATATATGTGTATGAAGAAGCTTCACGTTTATAGAGCATTATGTTATGTAAAAGTTGAATAAACTAAAGTTTGACTATAAGTTCAACTATTCCAATAATTTAAACTATGAGGACGTAAGCAAATGGAGTATAGAAACTTTTACTACTCATCCCAAAAAAAGAAAATTGAAATGAATGAAATAAAGTAACATCAAAAAAGATACATACCCCTTACTTGGAATGCGAAATGCATGGTATCAATTGTTGCATTTAAATATTTAATTTTAGTTATGAAAATAAACTAATTATTTATTGTAAGAGGGAGCTGATGTAATATTTAGTGTTGCCTTCGCAGCGGGTACAGGGTATATGGTACTCGTGCCTACTACATAAACTATTTCAGATCGGGTATTTAATTTTTTATGTCGTGTATACATACATACTTTAATATTTTATTTAACATATATATACATTTTCATTAGAGCATTGAATAGTCGGCGTGCTAAAGAAACGTTTTGTGTTTGTTTCGTTGTTGCTCTGTTTGTTTGTTTCTCTATTTTTCTTTTGTTGTTCTTCACTTTGTTTAATGTTCTCGCTTCTGTTTGCCAGCCTTGGCTTAATTATATTACGGCGTTTTATGGCGTTCGTCTCTTTGGTCAACACAGTTTTTGGCAATAGGCCGGTTATATTCGTAAAGTTTATAACTAATTCATGTGAAAGCAGCGTGCTCTTTATGCATATTCATGTGAACCCTGACCCCTGACACCTGATCCCCGACCCTTGACCCTTGACCCTTGATCCGCGAACATTGACCTCTGGCCGCCAATACCTATAGCCTTAGCTTGGCTTTAATCGATAAGCAGCCAACAGGATTGGAGGAGAAGGAGAGAGAGGAGCTAGAGACGGGTGGATGGGGTTGCATCTGTTTAACTTGGCCACTTGGCCAGTCTCATTCGCGCTCGTAAACACGTTTATTCATTATATATTCGCTTTTACCTGGCTTGCCACCTGGACTGCTCCACTAGGCACGTGCCTGGGACTTGAACTTGAATTGGGATTGGGACAGGGATTGGGATTGGGATTACGATTGCCATTGCCATTGCCATTGCCATTGCCATTGCGAATGCGATTGGGCCTGAAGCTGGCTGAGCTGGCTTAAAAATGCGCTCCAGCTGCTTACAACTTTGCAGTTTAAATAATTTACATGAGGGACCGAGTGTCATGGACGGAGCTGGACGAGGACCAAGACCGAGATCAGGACCAGGACCAAGGCGCCATTACGCACCAGCATGCGATGAGTAAAGTGATATATGTGTGTGTACATACAAATACATGTGCTTGTGTGTGTGTATATACGTCTGTTGTACACATAAAGATGCAGATGGAAATGAAAATGAAAATGGAAATGAAAACCGTGATGAAAGTGCCTCCTACACGCTGAGCAGGTGTGAAAAGCGAACAACAAATGTGACTTCGTTTGCCGGATCACAATTCAAGAGCATATACCATATACACTTACAATACCAAATACCAAATACATTTATATGTATGAATATATGTATTTAAGTGTGTGTGTGTGTGCGTGTGTGTATGTGTGTGTATGTGTGTATTAAGCTATACGGGACTCAATCTTATTCATAATTCGAAGTTAATTGCCTTTGGCGCGCTAAGCCGGCTCAAAAGCCCAGATGTGTAATCAATATTATGGCCACTGCACACAATTCACTACCTCCCTCTCTCTCTCTCTCTCTCTTTCTAACTATTCAAATAGGTATATGTATATATATATACTATGCTGTTGACTCATGTGATGGCCGTCAAAGCTCTGTTATCTCCATCATTAGTCTCAAATACCAATGGGTATTAGTAGGTATGCGGCTGAGGATTAGCCCCAAAAAAAGCTGAGACAAATACACACACACGCACACACACACACATAAAAAAGAATGATGGAGTGCAAATGACAGAGAATGAGACACGCACGCTCTAGTACAAACATGTTAAGACACGAACAATGTATCATGTTATAAATTGTTTGTTTACTTTACGGGTGTGCGAATGTATCCGAGTGTCTGAGTATTTGAGTATTTGAGTATCTGAGTATCTGAGTGTTCGAGTGTTTGAGTGTTTGACTGTTCGACTGCCTGAATGCCTGGGTTTAAGAGTGCATGCCCGGGAAATCAATAAAGTCAAATTATTCATTCAAGTTGCTGGCGCAATTAATTTAAAATGAGCTGCCGTTTTGCCCAATTTCTTGTGATATTTATTTGGTATCAGAAGTCCCAGCCAAGTTAACAACTTAGCCCCGAAAACCAAGTGAACAGACTCTACCAAACAGCTCTCAAATAGATAATTTATTTATTCTTGTGAAAAACATCAATTCATAGAAATTTTCTAGACTGTTTGCAGTCAGTTGAGCAGTTTTTCTGAAATCTGAATACATTTTCTCTTTTCTCTTTTATTTGTAAATTGTAATCTACAACATGTTATAAACTAAAATTAACATATTTGATATTTTTTTTGATTTCGTCTTTGGATTAATGTGACTTTTCCAAAAAATCTCAAACTAAATTCCTCATTGAGTATTAATACACAAGCTGCCTTAAACCAATTGAGAATTACAACTTAATAAAATCATTTGCAATCCAATCTGAGAATCAGGAAAATAATTTGATTTCAATAGAAAAAAAAAAAACATTTAATTTAATTTCAATAAAAAAACATTTTGTGCATAAAAGGTAAATGTGTAATTTGTCCACTGTTAATTTTTTTTTTTTTTTTTTTTTTTTTGTTTAATTCTTTAATACTTATGACTTTAAGATGGAACTTAATGTCAGAGATAAAATTTGGCTGCAGCTAAATAATGTCTGAATGTGGCAAGATTCATGCCAAAAATTTGGGGATGCGGCCAAGGACAGAGGAGGCATTCATGTCTTCGTATCTGTGACTATCAATTCCAAAAAGTTGACACTTGGCTGCCTTTTGTTTGGGCTATTGTCGCAATCAATGAGCCGGAAATGTGTGCGAAAACTAACGCGTACAGACACACACACACACGCATACATATAGTCACATACACACACACATTTCACCGGGAAATAGAAATGACAAAAGCGTGCAAAGAAAGAAATTCATTTGGTAAAGCGCCACAATATACAGGCCACAAAAATACAACAACAACAACAACAACAACTATAACAACAACAATAAAAAAAGAATGAAAAGGACGAAAACGAACATGAACACGAACACGAACACAAACACGTTACCAACATGTGGCCAGGACATGTTGTTGCTGCTGCGATCCCAAGTGCAGAACGCTGATGGAGCCTCCTGGCGGAGCTAATTAGGTATCGCCCATTCCGATGTGGCCAACATTGTTGTTGGGTTTATTGTTTATTTTGGTGGAAGGTATGTTTCATGGGGAAGGGACGCAGTGGGCTTGTGAACTGGTAGGCTGGTGGGCTGGTGGGCTGGAGGGGGCAGCTGAAGATGTCAGCTAATTGGCATTTGATTAAGTTGAAAGTGCGCGTATCTGTGAACTCAATTAGCGCAAGTCAAAAGGACTCACATCGCGGCGTCTGTGGCATGCCACCACATTGATTTATGCGTCTAAACGGAGGTTGCAACTTCTTGTTTGTTGCCGCTGTTGCTCTGTCCGCGTGCTAATTGAAAGTAATCCATTAAAAAAACCCAAAAACAAAAAACCAAACAAAATAAAAAGCAAACTCTTTAAAGAATCGCCATGGCGCGTAACTTAAAGTCCCTCTGTGGCATTTGAGTCCTGTGTCCAGAGTACGCTGTCCTGTGTCCTGTGTCCTGCGTCCTGCGTCTCGGCTGTAGTTAATAAACGAGCACGCTGAAGGCACTCGACAGTGCCACACCCACTCAGCAACGTCCAGTGCGTCAGCAATCAGGAGCTGGGTGGGCATGTCCTTCAACTTTCATTGCTGCCATCATTGGAGTCCATCGTCCTGCTCCACCTGCTGCAATAAACGGCTGCAACAGCCGTGAAGCAAACAATTAAGCCGAAACACGGAACGGAATCATACATATAGCCAATTTATTAGTTTAAAACTCAAAGCTAAGGTCGTAACCATAATTGAAATTGAACTTTTTCTCCGTGTTTCTTTTTTTTTTGTTTTACCAAAGTCATGAAGAGATTTTATATCCGTAAAATTCGCATTAATATCGGTAATAAAATTTAAAGAAAAAAAAAAAAAAAAGAAATCGCAAAAGAAAAACCAGCAAAACGCCAATGCCAAAAATTCTTGCCAACTGGGGATAGATTAGACTTATGCATCCGAGCTAAGCTCGGCAATGGATAAATCATTTTAAATGCACATAATAAATTTTTAAATTAAGATTCGCATCCTAATAAAGTATTTAAATATTATTTATGCTCAGATTTGACTTTTTTTTCAACATTTTTCTTAATTTTTATTTATTTATTATTTATATCATATATTTTTCATTTTAATTTTATGTCTGGCAGACTGTGCTACATACAATAAATTGTATAAAGAATATAAGAACGTTTTGCATTAAAATCAATTTGTAAGGACACTGCAGGACTCTCACATATACTTACATACACATGTACACTTTGACTGCAGCTGTTTGCACTTGATAATAATTTTAAATTAAATGCTGTCGCCTTAAGCATTATGAGGCAGCAGCTGAATCCGCTTATAAGCATCATTCATCATTAATGAAGTCCTTTTTCGACATATCGTCATATTATTAAAGTTGTCATCCTTCGGCCACAATACGACAACAAATGTGAGCTATTACATTTAAGCGAAATTTAAGGCAATTTATTTAACTTTCGTTATAATTATTTACAGAAATTAAAAATATTAATTATACAATTGATAAAATTAAATGAAACTTTGTATTTGTGAATTATTTGCTATTGAAAATGTTATTTGAAAATAAAACAAATTCTTAAAAATATTATATTGATGATAATGAAATTTCAAAGGATGAGAAAATTAATTAAAGACTTTTATCAATAATTTTATTATTGAAATAAAATTTACATTGAAATATTTTGCTAGTCAATGACAATTTTTTTTAGATTAAATTTGAATTGGCAAAGCAAATTTACTTTTTAGGGAGTTTGGGCAAAGACTGCAACACTTTCTTGGTTGAGCAACAGCTGCCTCCCGATGGAGGCCCTGATGCCCGTGCCACATATCATAACTCATACATCGTGCCTCATGCCACTCTTGTGGGCAATTAGCTAATAGCCAATTAAGTAATTAAGTAACCGAGGTGCAAAAACGTGACAACTGCAAATTGCCGTAACAAAACAAAAAAGCAACAACAACAACAATAATAACAGCAGCAACAGCAGCAGCAGCAGCAAAAACACATGCTTCACGTTTTGCGTGAAGTGCTTTTGGGCCGAGTTTATGAGGCAAGTTAACCTGGCTAACCTGGCAATGGCCATCGATTAGCAGCTGTTTGTAATTAAACTTGTGTCAGCAATCTAATTAGTTTTGACCCAAATTGCCAGGCATTAAGGAAACGGATTGCAATTTCATAATGCATAACGAGCAAGGCGCAAAAAAATAATAATCATAATAAAAAAAAACACAAAAAACAAAAAAAAAGAAAAAATTTTATATATATTGTACATAAAAAGTAATACGAGTAGAAAAAAGGAAAGTTATTAAAAAAATAAAAAGGCAAGCACAAATTGCAGGCGGTGAAAATGTGCAGCGCCCTGAAATTCCAAATGCGATTTTAATAAATGTTTTACAAGGCTTTGCGGTGCAGCAACAACTGTTGCAACTGTTGCAGCAGCAACTGTTACAACAGCAATAGTGGAAGCAGCCACAGCCACAGCAACAGCAACAGCAGCAGCAACAACACTACACTAACAACTACAACATCTCTGAAATTAGAAATTACAATTTTGCGGCTGGTAGATGTCAGTAAGGTCATGACATACATTGCCGTTGTAGCGCCACCTGGCGGCTGGGGAGCAAAGCTCCATGACTTGAATAATTGTCGAGGCGGTTAAAATCGTATCCAAAGCGGTTGGCCAAAAAAAAAACCCACACACACACACACACAAACACATACAGATGAAAAATAATAAAATACAGCTTAAGGATAAATATATATACATACACCATATACATAAGTATGTATGCAATCATTGCCACACTTATGAGGACAATTACTCTTACAGCTGCATTTACAGTGACTGCTATAATTATTACTACTTGTACTTGAAGTTGCAGCAACATCTGCAACAATTCACATCAAGGAACAAAGTAATAAAAATAAAAAATAACAATTAAAATATTAAAAATCCAAGCAAATTTATATATATTTTTTTTATTGATTAAATTCCTTATTTTTTTCTGTTTGTTCTTCTATTTTTTTTTTGTTTTTTTGTTGTTGTCAATTCATGAGTTTGTTCCACTGTGCGCACTGCAGGCTGTAATTAAATCTGGCTTTAATTTATGTTAGGGCGCGATGGCCCAAATGGCGGGCGGCATAAAGAAATTACTAAAATCCATCAACGCACCGAATGACATCAGCCGGACGGAATCGCAGTTGGCTGTGGAAAACGCAGCCGTATGGCAGAAGCAGCTCAAGTAACGGATATACAAAGGGGCGTAATGTTTTCTTTTTTTTTCTTCATTTTCATTTTCATTTCCTTTTCTTTTCATTTTCTTTTTCTTTTTATTTTTTTGTGTTTGTTGCAATAATTACCGAGTCCTGCGACCCACAGCCAATATGCTGCCGGGTCTACATGTGTTTCGTCTCCAACTCCGGCTTTGTCTCCGTTTGTGTCTTTGTTAATGTCTCGTGTTCATCTTAATTTGGTTTCATGTTGTCATTTTGAGGAGCCATTGCCGACAAAATTTTCGAGCCAGTGGCAATAAAACTCAACGACAACGACAACGACAGCAGCAACAGCAACAGCATTAATAGCAGCGACAGCAGCGACAGCAGCAACAGCATCAACAGCAACAACAGCAACAACATGGACAACAGTTTTGCATCATTCAAATTGCCAGAGTCGTAGTCTGAGCACGAAGCTCATGTTTGGCCACAGTCACATCATCATCATCATCCTTAATATGATCATCATCATCATCATCATCATCATTGTCATCATCGTCATCATCGTCATCATCATTTCATGGTCATCGCCATCATGGGCTCTCTGACAGCACAGTCGAGTTGAGCTTAACAGCCTCCCCACCTCCCCGCACATTGTCAGCAACACGTTGCATGGAGTTGGGTTTTGTATTGAATTTGGAATGGGCCGTTTTGTGGGGGATGGGGAATGGGGGATGGGAGATGGGAGGGTGGACTCAGGGATGGGGCTTCTGTTTGGGGCTGGTATTGGTGCCACAACTGGGAATGGAACTGCGGCTCAACCTCAGACGAAGTGAGTGTGCCTGGCGTTTGTAACCCTATACCATATTATGGCCATGTTTGTTGTTGTTGTTGTTGTTGCTGCCGTTGTTGTGTTTGTTGTTGCTGCTGTTTTTATTGTTGTCGATTTTATAGCACTCGGCCAACTTCAATTTCATTTTCATTCTATGCTATTTTGATTTTACCCAACGAACTGCTCATCTCAATGTTGAACCTTTTTTATCTTTTGTATTTGTATTTCCAGTCACTTTCGTTGTTGTTGTTGTTCCTGTTACTGTTGCTGTTGTTGTTGTTGTTGTTGTTGCTGCTGCTGCTATATTATGTTCATACACAAATTTAATTCAATTTCAGCCAAAGTACTTGAGTTGAGCTCGAGGCTGCTTGAGCTATTTTAGGCACGGTGAATACATAACGCCAGAAAAGGCACAGGATAATCGCATCGATACGAATCTATTATTAGAAATATTTTAGCTCAATTTGGCCAACAACTTGGCTAAAACTCTAGCCATATTGCCATAGCTGTTACTGTGTATACCATACAATTTTCACTTTCCAATTATGAAATTTAATATTCCAAATTCATTAGTTTTTTGGCCATTCGATATTTGCTATCTGGTATTCGATATCCGATATTGGGACATTCGATATTCGATCCTGAATGCTTAACGATATCAAATGTGTATCGATTCCAGTTGAAAAGCTTCCATGTATTTCAATTGTAATAAAACTATTTACGACCATTTTCGCTGTGTGCTTAAAAATCATTTCATTTCATTTAATGTTGTGTGTTGTGAGCTTGTCACATTACGCATACGCCGCGTATGCCACACTCCCATACGCACATACATACATACACACGTATGCATAAATGTATGCTAAAGCGATTGAACTTGGCTCAATTTCGCGTGCAAAGCTCGTAAATTAATTTTTATACCCCATTCAATTACTTTAGCCTGTCGATACACTCACAAACCGCACAACTACCAATGCATACTAATGAGTAATGCGACTCCGTACGCATGTGTATGTGTATATACATATGGAATAGCTTGTCAGCTGCTCTGTGTGTGTGGCAAGTTTTCCTCTTAATTGTTGTTGTTGTGGCCATTAAAATGTATGTAATCACTGTTGGCCACAGATCAAGTTGGCAATGTTTACGTGCCACAAATGCCGCAAATGAATGTTGCAAATAATGCATAAAATCTTGGTATGGCTTAGCCCTTAGCCAAAAATTCTATCCTCCCTCTCTCTCTCACACAGAAGCTATTAATTATCGTTGTGGCAGCTTTTAATGGCATCCAAATCAGGTATCAGGAATTGAGCTGAATTTTTCCATTGCTTATCCACAGTTAGGGTACTCATGTTCATACTCATATTCATATTCATACTCATACTCCTACTTATATTTATAGCTTAAGGACTATGCCACAGAGGCCACTAACAATGAGGTTGCATTACAAAACAAAAAAAAAATGAAGCAAAAAAAATTACCAAAACCAAAAAAGCAAAAAAAAAAGAAAAGAAAAGAGGAAAAAAGAAAATGAGAAAATATTGTGGACGACGTCACAGCTGCGTAAATTAGGCGAGGGTGGAAAACATTGTGTGCTCTGCTTTATGAAAGCATTTGAATTAATTATACTAAAAGTTGTGAAAATAGAAAATGCTGTGCACCTGATGTCTGACAAAGAATGCCAGACACGCGGACACACACAGACAGACAGACTGACAGTTTTGCCAGCAGGAGGGCAACTGGCCAGATGGGTCGGATGGCTTGAATGGCTTGGATGGGTAGCAAAAACAAAAATGAAGAAAAAAAATAATATTGTATAAAAATCTCGGGTTAGTTGCTGGCACTGCAAAGTCCAAAGCTGCTGTCGGCCTTTGCCTCTGGCTGAGCCCTGAGTCTGTGCCTGAGCCTGTGCCTGTGCCCATTAATGTAGAGCTGGCAGCCTCTCAATGCTTTTCAGCACTCCAACACTCCCCGCTGTGGTCACATTAAGCGTAATCTAAAGATAGGAGGTCAGACGTACGGCAACTCATACTCAATGCTCATACACATACGCATACACATACACATACACATACACATACTAACATCCGTTCTCACACTCTTGTAACAGCCATCAGATAGGAGTGCCCGTCTACGAGTTGTTCGTGTGGCACAACTTGTGCTTATGGTACGGTACATATGGATATGAACAGCCAAGACTCTCATTACTTATGGGTATCTTTTGGTCCTGCCCCGTGTGGGGCATATATATATATGTAAATATGCGATATTGATATTGCTGTGTTAAATGTTGCTTAAGATGGTTGAAGATTTCAAGCAATCGCAAGTGCGATTTCACCATGCTCAAAGACTGAAAAGCTGGCTAACAGGCTAAAAAAAGGAAATACCATTAGGGGAAGGCGAGGCCGGGGGGTGCATCAAACCATTTGGGTAACATGCATATGTATGTACATACATGGACATAGTTCACAGTATGCTGAGCGTGGGTGCGTGCAGCAACAGTTGAAAGTGCAACTAAACGACGCTCGGCTGACAGATACTGCGTATTCTTTGATTTTCAAATAACTTTTCAATTTTTTTATAATTATTTATCTGTTGCTTTAATCGATGTATATTTTATTGTATCTTATATGTAAATGAAGTTGGCGATCCTACTAGTTCCAAAGCTTAAGGGTTGACAACGAATTTTTATGCTGATCCAGGTCATAAGTCCCGATTTCTAAATTCATTCATATATTGATATTGGGATACTTTGATTATTTAAAAATAAAAGATTTTGATTGAAATAGTTTTGAAATACTTTATATTTGCGACCAGATTACGGTTCCTGATTTAAACGAATCCAAGCATTATTTATGCAATGCACAAGTCACATGGTTTAGAGCACTTTTATTATAGACTGACTTATAGTTTCTTGGTTACAGGGTATAATAAACGCTTTTTTTTTCGTTTTTTGTGGTGCCAACCGTAAACATTCTCTCACATACACGTACACACAGATAAATACATACAGAAGCAAACAAACAGCCGCTCACTTGAAAATGTAACCCCACTCGACAGTTTTCCGAGTTTTCCAATTTTTTTCCTCTTTTTTTGTTGTTGTTGTTGTTGTTTTTTTTTTGTGTTTTCCATGGTTTTCCAAAAGATACTCGAGGTCTTCAATGGCAACGCTGGCGACAGAGCAGACGGAAACACGTGCAAACTCATAAACACGAGCGGCAAGAGTTTTGATGGGGTTAACCTCGGGTTCAAAGGGGCGGCACCTGCGGTCGTGCGGATTGGCAGGTTAGCCTCACCTCCAGCCAAACGTTATGTTGCTGTTATTGTTGGTGGTGTTGCAGCTGTTGCAGTTGTTGCAGCTGTTGCAGCAGCATTGGCCACGTAAGTTCGCTTTTAAGTTTTCGCAAATAAACGTGCGAAAAACGCAACGCCGAGAAATGCGAAATAAAAGCGGTTGCCATGCGATCGTACCCCCCCCCCCCCCCCTTTCTTCGCGCTGCACTAGATGCTCCTTGCAACCTTTGATGCCTCTGCTGCCCCATGTTGTCTCCTCGCCAACACTTTCGACATAGTACAACAAGTCGTGTGGGTTTGGCTCTTTTCCAAAAAAATATGCTACAGATTGCGGCAGCTTACCGTACATGTATCCATGTTTGCATCTCTGTGTATCTGTATCTGTATGTGTGTGTTTGTGTTTGTGTTTGTGTGGGTGTAAGTATTGGTATTGGTGTGCATGCTGTTGATACTTGAGCCACATATTTTTCATTCCGATGAATGCAACAGCGTTTTGAAAACATTTAAAAACAGTTTAACTATTTCAGCATCATTCACACAAACTTTTCGAGTCGAAAGTTTTAGATAGCTCAATTGGTTTCAATTCGAAAAAAATAAAATTATTTACAAATGTACTTTTTAAATTCAACATTGTTGAGTATTTTAATATGTAGAATTTAATATTATTTTTAAATTTATCAATGAATTCATCCCGAAAAACCATGGGCATTTAAAGACCCACAAATATTTCGAGTGTATTTTTCATATCGCATTTCCCATCTTTTTTTTATTATTTTGTTGTAAATGTTGACAAAGTTATTAAACAAGGATTGAAAACTTAACACAATTGCTAACTTGATGCATATTTCCCATTTTTGAAACAAGACAATTTGTAATTTTGCATTTTTCTAAAACTTATTAGATGAACTGATAATTGGAAAACTGTTAGAACTCACAATTGCCAATTGTTGCTTGAATAAATTGAATTGCAAAAAAATACTGAGCATAAAATATAATATTATATATAAATATTATTTTTGAAAAGAAATATTTTTTAACTTTTAGCTTTTAGTTGGGAACGTGAAAAACTTGTAACAATAAAAAAAAACAAAAAATTCATGAAAAAGTGAAATGTTTTTCTTGGATTTTGTTATTATATTTTTAATAAATCAAACATGAAAATATGATTGAATGCCGTGCACATACACATACACATACACATACACATACACATACACATACACATACACATGCATGCAGAATCATAAAAAACTTGTGGCCATAATGCACATACCCATCCAGTGCGGGCGGCAGGCAAGTTTTCCTGCTTGAAGACAAACAATACTACCGAAGGAAAAGTGAAAATATGGAAAAATGCCAGGCATTACCAGCATGAACAACAACATACAGGGAAAACATAAAAACAAAAAAAAAACAAAAGAAAAAAAACAATCAAAACCGAAATACTAAGAAAAGTGCATCGGTGCATCTGAAGCAGCTGAGGCAGCTGAGGCAGCTCAAGCAGCCGCAGAAGCAGCTTATGGTATAGTACCTTGGCATCCATTGAGTTCTCCAATCTCCAATCTTCAATCTCCATCACTTGCTCACGAATCACGTCATATCCGTTTTGGCCTTGGCTTGTGGCAGTGCACAGCACGGCAATTTATTATGCAAAATCAAAAATATGTTTACTAGCCAGATATATGTACATACTCCATTACCATACATACATACATACATACATACATATATATGTTACTTCTTGGATTTTTCATTGAAATTGGCGAGGTGGATAGAGCTCCAGCTACAGATTTTACTTGGGATCGGATGTGCTTGAGGAGCATCTCGAAAATAACTCATTGCATAAGCTTGATTGCTGTGTAAGTGTATGTGTGTATGTGTGTGTGTGTGTAACTAGCCATAGCTGCCCAACTGTTAGCCATTGTTATCGCTATTTGTAGTCTGTCCGGATATTTGTAAAATAATGTCAACAAAAATCCAATTTCCTTTTACCTTCCCGTTTGAATATTGCGCATATTTTTAGCCAACCGGCGACTGGCGACTGGCAAATGGAGAACTTGGGGTCATTGTGGTGCAAAGTGCACTTGGCAGTTTACCTGAGAATTTGTGGTGGCATAAATACTATAAATACATTTAATACATAATACTTAGGAGCGTTCTCCACAATGGTACGTGATATCAATTAGCATCTGTCCGAGATGCTTTGCCTTCTACAATAGCTTTCGAAATCTTGACAGCATTATTATTTTTATGTTTTTCATTTTATTTCTCCATTATATTTTGTAGTAAATATATATACATATATATGTGCAATACATACATATATTTGCTTGTATTTGTATTTATTTTCGGCCTTTCGGTTTCGTTGCTTTGGCTGCAGTTGATGCACGGCGTTGCCTAACCTGGCTTTAACCGTTTTACCTTTCTGAGCGGCATATCCGCTTTCCGTTTTTCCGACTTCCGCTACACTTCATCAGCGGCTGCCACAGACCAAGATACAAGACAGAAGCTGAAGCTGATGCTGAAGCTGAAACTGGAATTCCGTGTAACTGCAACCGCACACGATTATTGTGTATTGTTATAATAATGTTCAGCTTCATTTCCTTCAGTCTGATGATTTCTTTTCTTATGCTCAAAGTGCGTCCAAGTGTGCGATATCCTATTGTTGTTGTTATTATTATTATTGTTGTGCTTAGCATTCTCAACAGGACTTCGTCATCGTCGTCATCATCATCGTCATCATCGTCCTCGTCCTGGTCCTGCTTACAGCCATGCACTTAATTTCCTCTGTTCACATCGTTGATTTTACCATCCCATCGAACTGTTTGCCTTGGACTCCAGCTCTGCCAGCTGGAGCACCACCTGACCTTGATGGCTTGAGTAGTAAGTGGTAGCGTATTGCCTGTCGCTGGCACAATGTCCGCCATCCCCCTGCCCCAACCCATCGGTCGGTGGCACCATCCCATCCCTGGGCCAAGAACTGGCTCATCCTGAGCTGCTTACTCACTGCCATCTCAACCATTTATAATAAAAACTATAATTTATTTCAATACTATTTTAATAGATATTTATGTTTTGTTTTTCATTTGTTTGAGTCGACGCTTTAATGATTACATTTCCGACATCTCAATAAATTAACTTTTTCGCTTGATTTGTTAACAGTTCGAAATGAGCGAAAAGAATAAAATAAATAAATACACATATACGCGCACACACATATCCACATATACACATACTATATATAATACTATATATTTATATAATACATTATATAAATGATTGAAAATCCAACTAACCTTGGGTTAGTTACGTGACCTGAAAAATTACGAACAATGAGCAATTGCTTATTGTTATATTGAGAAATCATATTACAATAAATGCGACTAAAAGTAATTTTATTTTTGTTTTTATTTAAATTATTTAAAGTGTGATATGGCAAGATTATCAAGTTAATTGAGAATTCTTACTCAGCTGAGCATTGTTTAATTCAAGGCTTCAATTAAAATGACATTTAAAACATTCACTTGAGCATTTCAAGCCGTCAATCGTCAATCAATTGAAAAGGATAAATCATTTTCAATGAATTTCACAATAACAAAAATCTATTCAAAGATTCAATGCATACACCATACATACATACATACATATACATACACACACATATTTGTGCATTTGCTAAGTGCTGACAGTTTGTGAAAAAATTAAAGCTGACTGAAAAGTCTGAAAAGCGTTTTTCCTAAGGAACACTTCACGTGCATTTCGTTCGTCTTCATTTAACATGGAAATCACATTAAACATTCTTTTAGTTGTTGTTGTTGTTGTTGTTGTTGCTGCTGTGCGAAATGTTGACAATAAATGGGGTAAAATGCATAAATCATTTTGTATGGAAAATGCGCACAACTAGCAGATGTGCGAAGGGGGCGTGGCACAGGTAAGGTACGAGTCGAAGATCTGGTAAACAGTTCCTGCCAAAGAAGTCGGCAACGTTTGCAATTTTGCCAAGTGCCAGGCAACACAAACAAACAAATGTATGTAGATACAAATGCCACATAATTACACTGCAAAAAAAAAAACAAAAACAATTGTGCTACAAAGAGATATTAGTTATTTACACAAATAAATATGAAAAGGAACCCTTTTAAAGTATTTCAATTTGAAATTTTTTACTACAATATTATTTATCGCATGCAACAGAAATGTAAGCACTCTTCAGATACATACCATATGCCATAGATGTATGTACATGTCTATGGGTTTATTGCAATTTAACCATCTGGCTATCAGATATTTTGTTGAGTGTAAGAACTTGAAAGGAACAACTATAAACAGCCTGCCATGTGGCTGGCTGGCTGGCTGGCTGCTAGTTCTGCTCTTGCTGCTGCTGTTGCTGCTGTTGCTGCTGTTGTTGCTGTTGCTGCTGTTGTTGTTGCTGTTGCTGTTGTGATGCACTTGCATAAGTCTATCAATAAATAATAAATTTGTACTTCATCCAATTTGCAATAGCAATACGCTCAAGAAACGCAACAGTATGTCAATATGGATGCAGTGGTTGTAGTTGTTGTTGTTGTTGTTGTTACTTCTACTATTCCTGTTATTGATGCTGATGCAGAGTCCTGCCAAAGCTGTTGCTGTTGCTGATGCACAACTGTTGCCAACGGCGCATAAAATGTGCGAATACAGCAACAGCTGAGCCACAAAAAAATCTGCCAAAGTGCAATGAAAACGCGCTGAATCGAATTACATACATACACATTCACTTACACATACATACAGTACATACATACATTGATGTGGCAACTGGTAAATGACTATAACGTATCTGTGAGATACTCGAATACTTTTATCGAATTAGATGTGGCAACTGATAAATGATTTAAATGTATCTATTAGATACTTATAAGCACACGTTGCAATACTTTTACCGAATTACTGTATTTAGATGGTAACCACATATGTATCTAGAAGATACTTTCTCTATCGTTTTATCGTGAATCCTTCAAACTATTTTTATGCACTCAAGAATTTAGCCAGAATAAAATATTTGACAGAGAATTCTTTTGTTGAAACTGACTCAAAAGGTCACCTTGTGTTGGCCAGCCAACGTTGCGGAGGTAATCGAAGGCTGGCCTCATTGTGGATAACCCCTGTCAGTGTGGTAAATCAATAAATAATAGAACATTAGATTGATCTGAATCGGTATGTTTATTTATGTGCAGGCTTCGACAACTGCAAATTTAGGATGGTTCGCATTTTGAATTGTACTTTTATCCGTTACCATATTAGGAGCGGCCCTGATTGCATGGATAAGTGCCGCAGGGGGGTACCGTCGTCTTGCTGGACGCGGCACTTGGTGCTGAAGAGTTGGCACGGCTACTGGCTCCACCTTTTCCAGTTTCCACGTTGCTAGCACCTGAGGAGGGGCACTTCTTTCGAGAGGCTTCCGATTGTTGGGCTGCGACTGCGGCCGCCGTTTCAGGACAGTCGGGCGAACATTGACGAGGGAGCGGCTCCTCATTCGCACACACCTGGCTCGGATGTGGTCCAATGTAGAAGGGATTAAAGGGTTTGTCCTCCATCTTGTTAGATAAAAAAAAAAAGCAAACTGGAAACCGGTTACGGATAATATAAACGTACAAAAAAAAAAAAATTTCAAAAGCGAAAACAAATTTTTTTTATAATTTTTGTTCGAAACGAATGCTGAGAGACGCACTGCACATCTGAGACCTAACTCAGTTGAAGCCAGTTAACATACCTACAGAGTTTTAACAACTGACCTACTTGGATCTGATATATATATAGTACAATACATATTTCATTGTTTGTTAAGAGATTTATGTTTTTGTGCTTCAATGATTCCGATCCAAATCAAACAACGGCAACGTGACCTTTTCCCGCACTTTAAACTATTTAATTAATTAACTAGTTGGCTTTTAGTTAATAACGATGGTTAAATATTGAATTTAAAATGCAATGCAATGGCACATTGTTCTCTTTGAAACCAAAATTATTGAATTTATTTTACAATATCTCGTTCAACTTTGTCTCTAGTTATGGTAAATTTATTTCCCAAATTGTGTGTCTTTAGTCGAGTTCTTGGATTAATTAATTAATTAATTAATTAATTAATTGGAGCATCATTGAAAACAAAAATAAGTTGAAATCATTTATCAAAATTACTGGACATTATTGACATGCTTGGACAATAACATTAAATTATTTCCGTATGTTATTATTAATTATTTATATGTGTTTATTGTATTGTATATACACTGTATGTATTGTATCTAACTCACACGCAAATGCTGCTGCTGGCTGTACATTAAATATATATCAATTAAATCAATTAAATAACTTTATTTTAATTTACACAAAAACTTAACAACAAGCTTCTGATTAAATGTCTTGTTCTCTCTTCCAATTTTTATGTCTCGTCGTGCAGTAAATGAAAATTTCGAATTGAAATTGAATTTGAATTTGAAAATAAAATTGAAGCGGAGAAAGCAAAAAAAAGCAAAAACATTTACGCTTAAAATAAGAAAAAAACACAAAAAAAAAGAAAAATATAAAATATAAAATATAAAATAGAAAATAGAAAAATCTAACGGAAAGAGTTTAAACAAGTGGCAAAATGTAATTGATTGCAACAATGAGAAAGATGCAACTAAAACCAAAACTAAAACCAAAGCAAAAACTTAAACTAAAACTTAAACTAAAACTAAAACTAAAACTGAAACTTAAACTAAAACCGAAACTAAAACTAAAACTACTAACCCGAATCGACAGGCGTGACCTAAACAGCCACAACTACAACTACAACTACAACTAGACGAGGCGATCCGCTCAGCCACGTGAGGAGCGACTCCCGCGGGCCCCGCCCTCCCCTCCCCCCCCCACCCGCCAGTGTTCGCAGTGCGTTTGGCGCATCGCCCGCAATGGCCGGGCCACAGGTGCAGCACACGCAGCGTCCAAATAGCGCCTACTATACGGGTCTCAATGGCAGCGGTGGCGGGACCAGTGGTGGTGCTGGTGGTGGCGGCGGTGGGTCCATTTCTGGTACCGGTACTGGCATGGCCAGCAGTGCGTCGCATACGGGTCTGGGATTACATGCACTGCGTCAGGTGTCCAACGAAACGGAGCTGATCTATCGCGGTAGTCACAGCAATGGCACGGTCAATGACCTGCCCGGATCTGGCCAGAGCCGCCACCAGCCCAACAGTCGCATAATACAACAGCAGCCGGCGCACAGTTCACGGGATAATCTCAACATTGTGAGCAGCATTGCGGGGACTGGCACCTGTGCCACGGATGCCCTAATTGGCACTATTTCGAGTAATGCTGGTGCCGGCGGTAGCAACGCTTTAACGGCACTGAGTAGCGCTGGTGGAGGCGCCGGTGTCGTATTGAAGAAATCAAATACCCAGCGCAGCATTGAGATTATTGTGGATGCGACGCAGTGCGGCAAGGAGAGTGCAGTGGACACAGACGATGTGGAGCAGGGCGATGGCGGTGGCCAGGAATCATCATCATCTGTCCGCAAATCGTCACGTCATCGCCATCGGCCACTGCATCGACGCCTGATCAGCTATCTGCGCAATCTGTTCCAGGGCAGCGACGCACAGAATGGTAAGCAAATCTGTCTGCCTCCTGGTGGTACCATATACGTACTAGGGGTACACACACATACATCTCTATATCTGTATTAACATTAACATATACATTTGTATGTATCTCTCTATCCAAGAATCGAATTAGTCCAAAATCATCCTATGGCAAATATACATATGTATCTATATTTCTTTATTGAATTTCACTTTATTTCTTTTTCTCCCCCTCTCTCTCTCTGTCTCTCTCTCTCTTGTCCAGCCTTAACTGCATTCCTTCTGACCTGCGGCTGCATCCCTAAGCGTAAGCGCATTCACTATCTCCCTCTCGCTGTCTCGCCCTCTCACTTTCTATACTAACTGCCACGCCCATTGCCCATTGGCTAACCTTAACTTAACTAAACGTGACTAATGTGGCTCTCTGCTTGTATGCCGATTTTGTTCGTTTACTATCGATACTATCGATGTTTTGACCCATCGACATCAAAACTATCGATTGGCAACGCATCTCAAATAAGTTTGCGCTCTTAAATCAAAATAATAATTTTAACCACAGACAAGCATCGACCTACTCGACCCGCCAGTTGCTTATGTATGTGCACACATACTTACGCATACATACGTATGTAAGCATATGTGGAGGTGGCATACCCTGTACAACAAAATGCATAAACACAATCATTTGATTACTGCTAATAGAATATTATACATCTAGAGAGTGTATCTAACTAAGTATCTTTGAAATATTAATTCCAAAATGTGGGTATACCATATACACGAGTATATGAGTATGTACTCAAAATTAGAGTTTCGGTTGCTTTCTCGTGGGTTTTGTGAGTGGTCTGAATCGATAAATGAATCGATATGCTGCAGCATATGAATATAATAATTGCTCTTGCCAAAGGGGGCGGGGGGGGAGACGGCACACCTTGAGAATGACAGGCAGAATGTGAATGGAAACACTCGAATGCGAATTCAACGGGGTTCTGACAATCAAAAACTTTCCGCTTCGAGGATATCCGTAGTGGCATGTCCGTAATTCTGGGGCAACATAGACAAATTTCAATCCACTTTGGCAATTTGAACGGCTTCTGGCTCTACAGCTTTTGGCTAGCCAAAATGAGCGCCGGATTTGCAGCAACGGTTTGGTTTTTGGCCAGCGACGAGTGACGCAAAAGTTTTATTGAAAAAGTTTGATGAATGACAAGTTGCCCGTCTCACCCGACTGGTGCTCCTGTCCCTGCTCTTTGTGCCTTTATCCGTCGCATACCACCGCTCCTGCTCCTGCTCCTGCTCCTGCTTCTGATTCAGTTTCAGTTTCAGTCTCAGTTTCAGCACCTAACCGATCCCATGCCCGAGAATCTCAGTTATTATGCAACATGACACTGCACTTAAATCGCTGACGCTGTTTGCTTTAATTCCGGTGAAGCACTTTCCTAATGGATTTTCCACAATTCTTCAGCTCCACATTTTTATGCAACACTCTCACCGCATAAATAAATATCAAAAAGGAAATTAAACAAAATCAAAATTTGGTTAAATTCAATTCAATTTTCAGGGTCAATATTTTTAAACAATTTTAGACTCAACTCGTATTTGTTTATTTTTTTTAAGAATTAGTATAATAACTAAATACTAATATCATGGAATCAAGATATAGCTGCTGCTCGTTTCGTCCTTTGGCAAATTGGGATTTTGTTGCTTAAGCTGCATTTAATGGTTTCCCTTCCAGTTGTTTGTCTATCAATCAGGAACAGCAACGACAACGACAACGACAATGGCAATGGCAACGGCAGCAACATTTTTATATTTCGATTTCCTACTTTGAGTGTATCGCTGGCAACGTCCTTTGTATCTGCATGTCCTTAAGCCCGCTCGGTCTTGACTTTATGCTTGTTCGCATTGCTTGTTCGGGCTCTGCGCTTTACTGCACTTCATAATTTCTTCATAATGACCACGCCCACAGTCAGTCGGCCATAATTAAATTTCGCGTCTGCATTTTGTGGTCGCTTCAATTTGTGCACTTGATGGCCACCCAGCAAGGTCCTTGCCGCATGTCCTGGCCTTAGCTTGCCTGCCTGCTTTTAATTATCATTTCATTATTCGCCGTTTGCAACATAATTTTTAATGGCAGATGCCACATTTTAAGTGCTGCTGCACTACATTTGCTCCCATTGAGGCAGCAATTGCAACCACATGAGCGACAGCTTTCACCTACTCTTCACCCTCGCCCCCGCCCCCGCCATCCGGCAACTCTACCCCCTTTCCCCATATGCCAGTGAAGGATATCTTGACAGTCGCTCATTCGCTTTCTTGGCGCCCGTTGGCGTTCTCTGGCATTCACGGTCAGTCAGCCGCAATCGCAAGGCTGCCAGGATATTTTGTCCTTTGTCTGTTATAATGTTATGTTGTTGTGTTGTAGTGTTTGTAGTGTTGTTGTGTCTTTGCTGTTGCCCTTATTTGCATTGTTGTTATTGTTATTGTTATTGAATTCTCTTTTCCCGCTCTCACTCTTTGCCCGTCCTCATCCACTGTCTCTTCTCACTTTGCTCCCCTGTGTATTTAAGTGTCAGGGCTGCCACATTTTAATTTATTTAAGCGCATTCTGCCAGGGCTTGCAAATGAGTTAAGTGCATTCCACTTTTTACTATAAATACTACTATATACCATATACCATATACTATATACTATATAATTTGTAAAATGCTTTGCTTTCATTTCCTTTCATTTTATTTTGCTTTATTTTAACTTGCATTACAAACGCTTTCAGAAAGTTGTGCAAGACTCAAAGCAACCGGCAGAAGGCGGTGTCGAAATTTAAAAATCCTTGAACAGGATCAGCAGACACGACTCACATTTACATTTTCATTTTGGATATGTTTCATGAACTTCGCTTAACACTTCTCAAATTATAAAATATTTCGATGAAGAGTGTCAAGTAGACTGGACTCAATGGTAAATCAAAATTGATTTTTAGTTTTTTTTTATTGGTAAAGAGAAATGTCTCCAATTTTACACATACGAGTATGTATTAATGCTGCCCATATGTGGCAGGCGGTAAATTTAGCTGCTGCTGCTGCTGCTGCTGCTGCAGCTGCAACAACTGCAGCTTTGGTTGCCTCTCTTTGCGTTTCCGCTGTGACTGCAATTAGTTGGCCTAATTGTCTGAGCAACAATAACAATTGCAATGTCCAAGCAGCCGTTGCAGCCACAAAATGCGTCATGAAGAAAAGCTGGAAAAAAAATGTATAAACACCACAACAACAACAACCAAAAAACAAAAACAAACCCAAAAAAACAGAAAAGCCAAAAGAACTGAGAAAAGAAAAATTAAAAATTGTGTCATTATTGCAAGTTGTGTGCTGCAACAATGTGCCACAAACTTGCTCCACAACATTTTCTTTGCAAAATATTTCACATACGCCGTGTGCGCCCGCCAGTGCTTGCTATGAAAAAGCCACGGCCGTAAATTACAAGAATTTCAACGAGATAAGTGCAACAGCCATTGTCTGAGTGAGTTTCAGTTAAACTTTCAGTTGCAGTTGCAACTGCTGCTGCTGCTGCTGCTGCTGCTGCTGCTGTTTCACATCTCATTGCCCCCTGTTGCAGTTGTGGAAGAGCTGTTGCGAATTGCTGCAACGTCCAGTGCACATTTGTTGCAGTTGCTGTTGCTGTTGCAGTTGCAATTGTAACTGTAATTGCCATTGCAGTTGGCAGCTTAAGCGCATTTAATTATAAAATATTTTATTCAGCAAATAAAACAATATCCTACAGACTCTAATGAGAATTAGCCAATTGCCGTTGTTTGTCTTTGAAGATTTACGAGTATTAGGCACTCGAATGGAATTTCCCAAGATTTATTCAAATAAACTAAGAGTTTTTTATTTTTTGTATTTAATTTAAAGTACAAATACGACTGACTCTCTGCAAGTATTGTACTTATTTTGCAACATTTGTCTATTGCTTGTTTGTAAACACAACATGGACAAACAAACAATTATCTTACCATATTCAATACAAGTATTATATTTATTTTCTATTCCAATTCAAATTCCAATTCCGAGAATCGCAGATAGCATTCAAACGCTTTTAATCTTTCTACCAGTGTTCGCATTGTATATACACTCAATTATTTTATACCCAGTGTTTTTAATAAACAAATAAAATGTATGTATATGTACGTGTATGTACATATGTTGTTATGTATAATAAAAATTAATTAATTGCAATGTTGTTCAATTATTAAAATGCGAAAATTTAAATGAAACCATTTTGCCAGAGCTTCCACCATTTACTCTACGTATGTACATACATACATACATACCATCTCAATGTACAAACATGCTGCATGCTGTCGAAATGT
>JBAMCR010000421.1:0-23024 GCA_037075045.1 Mulgravea parasiatica | reverse complement strand
ATATATATGTTAGCCCTATTGTACTGCCATTTTAATCGGTACATACATATATGTAGATATGTTTGGGATAAAAACAACAAAGTTTGTTTCGTTTTCAAATTGCAATATCCATTCAAATGGAGAGAGAGAGAGAGAATAATAATAACAATCTATATATATATATAGAAAGAGACAGAAGTGATTTACTAATTGAAATTTTAATTATACTACAATATGTTATTTTAACTATCTGCATACATACATACTTATAATAATAATTATGGCAACTAATATTTGAATATTTACTAACTAAAAATGTTAATTCTTTTTTCTTTCTCTTTCTTTCTGTCTCCATTATCTGCAAATTTGTTTTGGTATTTTATTTTAATCAATTTTTTTTTTAAATTTTAATTTTTTTTTTGTCTTTTTCCCTTCATTTCTTTCTCAGCAGAACTTAGTTTCAGCGATTCTTGTGAGTACCGAAACAATTCTTCAAAGATTCTAGAATCAATTCTTCGCTCGTTTTTGTAAAGAGAATTCTGTGCTGTTTGTCTTTGTTTTGTTTATTATTTATAACTGCTTTCTTATTAAATATTATACATGTACATACTACATACATATGCTTGTACATACAAACGTCCTGTGCACAAACATATACATGCATACATACATACGTCCTAAGATCTTTGTTTATCTATGCGTATGTACAATAAATGCTTCACGTTTCATGTTTATTGTAAATGTTTCTTAGCTGTATATTATACATATGCATGTATGTACCGTAGTATTAAAATATACACACCCAACTGAATCGTACATACACGTGTATATGCATATGTACATGCAAATATATAATTAAACTTCTTTTAGTTGGATCAATTACAGAAACTGTTAAGGCAATACATACACACATATATGTATACATATGTATGTATGTATGTATATGCATTATTTTATTCACATTGTGTTTATCGCACTTTTCGATTTCACAAAAACTTAGCACGCTTTTTTAAAGCTAAAATATATCATAATAAAAACAATCCTAAACGTTTCAAACATTTAAAATATATTTCGAAAACTTCTACATAAAATATGAAACATTTGAAGAGATATAATATTATGTATTTCAAACTGCGTGTAAGTGTGTGTCTGTGTGTGTGTTTTACTGTATTTCGGCTATTGCGCTCTCTTTTTAATTGTTTAATTGTTTATTGTTAATTGTTAATTGTTGACGCTTTTTGTGTAGAGCCTCATGTTTATAGTTTATTTGTGTACACATACCTGTATATACCATGTACCACATAATTCCAATTATTTTTGCATACATACATACATATGTATGTATGTATATGTAAATGTACATACATATATCCCGCTATTTCTATGTACATTTCTATGCTTGTGTGAAATGTCCCAAATATTTATTCGTACTCTATTCATACAATGGATCTGGCCTGAGTTAACATATTGTACATACATACATACATACATACATACATACATACATACATACACACATACATGTGTATTTATCACATCGGAGAAGGCCCAGGGGTTGTACAGATAGAGTATACCATATAATGCCCACTATCGAATCATCTGTAGATCACACCATATTTGTCCATAGACCAAGTACAAATATGCAGTCGCTAAAATATCCAATCCTTTCCACACTCAGGTGTCCGGTAACGCCCGCGGGGCCAAAATACGTTCGATATTGAGCTCCATTATACACAGCGAGACCATCTATGTGGAGT
Organism: Mulgravea parasiatica; assembly: GCA_037075045.1. Lineage (NCBI taxonomy): Eukaryota > Metazoa > Arthropoda > Insecta > Diptera > Drosophilidae > Mulgravea > Mulgravea parasiatica. The sequence goes on along the minus strand of JBAMCR010000421.1, from coordinate 21,288 downwards.
GCCTGAACAAGATGATACAGGTGAGTGGGAATATATCGAGATATGACAATAGATTTGGCGAGATTCTAATGGATGCATTATGTTTTAGTACAAGCGTGCCATACACGCAACGCTGGGCACATCGCAGCCTGTGATCAAGGAGGAGGAGGAGACTACTATATTCTTTAAGATTGACGAGCTGCACGAGGTGCACACTGCCTTTTTGGGCGATCTAAAGACAATTGTTGCTCATGAGGGCGGCGACGTACTGATTGGGGAACCGTTTAAGCGTCTGGCGGATATGTTTGATCTGTATAGCGCGTTTCTACATAATTATGGCCAGGCGATTGATACGGTCAAGAAGTGTAGTGCTAATAATCCGCAATTCAAGAAGATTGTGTCGACCATTGTGGTCAATCTGCAAACGGAGCAGTCGTTAACGCTCGAAGATCTTCTGCACAAACCGGTGGCACGTGTGCAAATCAATGCACTTGTATTTAATGATCTATTGCGCGAGACGCCACCCAATCATCCGGATCACCAGCCATTGCGTCAGGCGCAAAAGATCATACAAATGTTCCTCAACCAATTCAATGTGGTCAATCAGCGCCTGCCCACAGAATCGAATCGCAATCTGCGTCGCATGGTGCGCAACTCGTTCATTGTGGAGCTCGTCGATGGTCATAGGAAGTTGCGGCATTTGTTCCTTTTCAATGATGTGATTGCCTGTGCCAAATACAAGGCACTGGGTCGCGACCGCATCGATTATGAGCTCAAATGGTATATACCGCTCAAGGATGTCAATGTCTTCGAGGAGTCCGACACTAGTGCGGACCTCAAGGAATCTAGTCCTGCGAATATTTCGCAAGTGAAACGCAACTTACGCTCTGTACGCGATCAGCTCTCCCTCGATGGAAATGTGGTACGGACTGGGGACAAATACCGCCGTAAATTAGCCGATCTGGAGTCTCAGCTGGTGCTGGCCACGCCCAATCTAGTGCTGCGTCTGGGCAATAAGTCCAACAATAAGACCATGACCTTCTTCCTTAGCTCCGACTTCGAGCGTACACAATGGATAGATTCGATAATGTCGCTCAAGGTAAGCAATAGTTTCTCTTATCCCCCAGCGTGTATCGCAACTGTGTTCCCTAATCCTAATCCAGCAAAAATGCAATCTGCCGGGTGCGAACAATATCAACTCACTGGAGGTCACCGCCTTCATCGTGGCCATGCAAAAGGGCATGAAGACTGAAATGGGCTCGTATCTTATGCGGAATACCAACGACGAGAGTCTACTTGTTGGGGATTTGCACATGAGTGTACAGGGCTTACAGGGACTGGAACAGCCAGCCGATTTGTACATATGCATTGAAATAGATTCGTATGGACATTATTTTCGTAAGGCCACAACAAAGATGATCTGTCGCAGTCAGTGTCCGTTGTGGAATGAGAGTTTCATGCTCGAGCTGGAGGGCAGTCAAAATGTGCGCATATTATTGTACGAGGCCAAGGAGCGTCCAGTATTGCGTGCCAAGCATATACTCAAGGTATGTAAATCCTATGCCAGATATTGAACACGAACACAATCCTAATCCTTGATTTCCGCCTTCTGCAGCTGAGCCGCAGTTGGCTCACGGAGACAACACAAACGCGCAGCATTAAATTAAGCGAAACGCTGGAGCTGAATGCCAGCTTTCGTTTTGTGCCCGGCGACTTGTGCCGTGCCATTACCAAGCCGGGTGCACTTTTTGGTGCCAAAATGAGCCAAGTATTAAAGTGGGTATAAATTAAGCCATGCCATTGCGGCATTCCTCCAAATATAATTTCTAAACATATCCCATTGATCCATTCCATTTTCGTAGACGTGAAAAGCGAGACATTCCGTTCATTATCAGTGCCTGCATACGGGAAGTGGAGCGACGCGGCATGCTCGAAGTTGGCTGTTACCGTGTCAGTGGATCTGCCTCCGATTTGGCCAAGCTCAAAAAGGCATTTGAATCGGGTAAACTGAAGCAGCTTCCAATATATAGTGTGCAGATAGTATTTATTTTATTATCCTATTCATATAACATTTCTGTAGATGCCTACGAAGCGGAGCAGCTGTTGCGGGAAGTTGACATACACTCGGTAACTGGAATACTGAAGACATTCTTGCGAGAATTGCCGGAAGCTCTTTTCTCGGATCAGCTATATCCACGTTTCTTCGAAACATTCAGTGCGTTTAGCAACAACAATGAAGCCACACGAATCAATGAACTGCTCAAAGTATACGAGGAGCTGCCCCCGGCTAACAAAGCCTCCATCAATCTGATACTCGATCATTTAATCAGGTATGTACTTGGAGGCGATTTATTTGATTTATTGATTTTAATGTTGATCCCACACCCACGGCAGAGTGCACGAGAAGGAGGCGGATAACAAGATGTCCTTGCACAATCTGGCCATGGTATTTGGACCGACATTGCTGCGACCGGGACAGACGCAGGTCAAGCAAAAGGATCCTTTGGCTGCCAGCACTGTGGATGTTATGGCACAGGCGGGCATACTCTATTGTTTCCTGCAAGCGCGCATCAAAAAGGACTAAATGATATGATATTTAACAAAATATATGCATATATTTTACTATTATTATTCAACATAGGAAAAACAAAAACAAAATCAGAATTAGAAACAGAAACAGAAACTGAAACAGAAACAGAAACTGAAAAGAAAAAAGAAAACATATATCTTTTACAAAACTTACACCCATGCATAACTTAAATGGCCCAAGCTTGGAATGCTCTCAACCCGAACACACAACAGACGCAAAATGATTATTGTATATATGCAGCGCTCTGCCAAGGATTTCTTTCCAGAGCTTACGGATCGCGCTCGGACGCAGAGTGCGCCGCTCCCTTGGCGGGCTTATTAATCAAGCAATCAATTCGCAGATGCAATCCCATGCATACACACCGACACACAGACATACATACCCAAAACGAATTATAGTATACAAGTGTTCAACACTGAATCCTGCTGCTACTCCTGGTCCTAGTCCAGGAAGTCCTTACGCCCAATGGCTTTTAGCTGCTTGCTCGTGTACATCATATATATATATATAAATATTTATATATATAAATATTTAAAAAGGATTACTATTATATTATTGCCTATTAAACAAATACATATATATATACATATATTTTAATATGCGCATATTAAAGTCTTGTCCTCCGTACACAGCACACACACCCCTACCCTTACCCCCCTCCCCCCACACAAATTGCTGCTTGCAAAAAAAAAGAAGGAATATGACAAATATTTTCACATAATGCATATTAATAATAATTAACTAATTAGTTTTATAAATATTACTAACAGCAACAAAAACAAAAAAAAAAATAAGAATTACCCCTACTGGATTTAATTTTTTGTTTATGGTAGCGATAACAATGATAATGATGATGATGCTGATAATAATAATAACATTGAGATAATGTATGAGTATGCTTTAAAAATGTCTGGTTTTTTTTTTGTCTTGTTTTGTATTAATTACTTAGGTTTTATATAAACAGAAACGTAAAATAAAATATATTCTATTTAAAGATATGCACAGTTCAAAAGTCTTATTTTTTGTAATTTTGCATAATATATATTTAATTATACATGTTAACTTGAAATTTAATTAATGTCTGATGGTTGGCCTATATTTGATTATATATTTATTTAATATTACTTTTTAGAAGCAAATATTTATTTATATTTTATTCGAATTCAAGCTGCTTCAAATGCGGTCACACTTTTTGTAGCATTCTTATTTCAACAGGGTGGCAACGTTGAATAGTAGTTTTGGTATTTTTGGAAGCCATATTTAGACCATTTTATGTGCTTCACGCTGGGAACTTTACTTATTGAAAAGCCTTGTTAAGGTTAGGAGTCCGCCTGTGGCACGTTTCAAACAAGTGAACTTGTTAATTTACGTCAAATTGACACGGAATTGATTTTAAAATACATTTTTTTGTTTCAAAGTTGTTACAACATATAAAAAAAGTATCGAAAAGTAAGTAACTTTACAATTTACAATTTATACAAGGCAAATAAGCATATTGCATATCATTGTTGTGTTACATAAGCGAACCGGCAAAACGGTGCACCGAATTGTTTCCAGAAGTTTCCTTAATTTAGCAAACCTTTATTAATTAATGTGAGTTGTTTAAGTGTATACTAATTACTAGTTATTTGTATTATTCCAACATAATTACGTGTAAGAGAATTGATTTCCTTGGCAAACACATATAAATATATGTATGCACATACGTAACAAAACGCACATGTTTTTTGTACATAAGTCTTTTCTTTTCGCCGGTTCAAGCAAATTAAATGATTTATTTGTGGCTTTTGTCGTATATTCTTCCTCTGCATATCTATTTCTTTGTACATGTGTGTCAAAAAAAGCATTCTCGTGGCCATGCACTTGTCCCAGATTTCATAATAAGCCACAAAATTGCAGAAGACGGACGCACACGCACAAACACACGTACATATGTACATACATACATGCATGCGAGAGGTATTCGAATAGTAATTGATTTTTGAATCAAGTTGAATGCAAGAGCTTTTTAGGCATTGTTATGAAAGTAACTTATCTTTTTGTTTAGTTGGGTGTATAGAGAAATTAAATTAGAATTTGCATTAATAGTCATCTGAGGAAGAAAATGTTAATTAGAATTGAAATAGAATAATTATTTGCGAAAAGCCTCTCGGCCATTGATAGTTGTTGGTACGGAGAAGCAATTGTGATTACATAAATGATTTGTTCTGGAAAAGTTGCTCTCGCTCTAGAGTTATCGATAGGCTCGATTAGAGGTCGCTTCATGTTATCACAGTAAAGGAAATTCACAAAACCAAAAGAAGAACAAACTAAACAAAATTAAATGAAAATGTAAAGACAAAATATACGTACATGTATTCATTTTTTTTATCGGTCGTGTCTTGTTTTGTTATTTATTTGTTTATTGTAGATGTTCCGCTTACCAGCTTCACTTGCACGCACCACGATCAGCCGCCAGCTGGCGATGCGCACCTATGCCAAGGACGTTAAATTCGGTCCGGAGGTGCGCGCTATGATGCTCCAGGGTGTCGATGTGCTGGCCGATGCTGTAGCCGTGACCATGGGCCCAAAGGGACGCAATGTGATTATTGAGCAATCATGGGGCTCACCCAAAATAACCAAGGATGGTGTGACAGTGGCCAAGGCCATTGAGCTGAAGGATAAATTCCAAAACATTGGTGCCAAGCTTGTTCAGGATGTGGCTAACAACACGAATGAGGAGGCCGGAGATGGCACCACAACGGCCACAGTGCTAGCACGTGCCATTGCAAAGGAAGGTTTTGAGAAGATATCCAAGGGTGCTAATCCTGTGGAGATTCGTCGTGGTGTCATCATGGCTGTGGAAGCGGTTAAGGACAATTTGAAGGCGATGTCACGGCCAGTCAAGACTCCCGAAGAGATTGCCCAGGTGGCAACGATTTCGGCTAATGGTGATCATGCCATTGGTCAATTGATTAGCGATGCTATGAAGAAGGTTGGTCGTGATGGAGTCATCACTGTCAAGGACGGCAAAACTTTAATTGATGAGTTGGAGGTCATTGAGGGCATGAAATTCGATCGTGGCTACATTTCGCCGTATTTCATCAACTCTTCAAAAGGTGCCAAGGTGGAATTCCAAGATGCCCTCTTGCTGCTCTCTGAGAAGAAAATCTCCTCGGTGCAAAGCATCATTCCAGCCCTCGAGCTTTCCAATGCACAACGTAAACCTCTGATAATCATCGCCGAGGATATCGATGGTGAGGCGCTCAGCACTTTAGTGGTGAATCGCCTAAAGATTGGTCTACAGGTGGCTGCCGTTAAGGCACCCGGATTTGGTGACAATCGCAAATCAACGCTTACTGATATGGCAATTGCTTCTGGAGGTATTGTTTTTGGCGATGATGCGGATCTAGTTAAACTTGAGGATGTTAAGATTAGTGATTTGGGTCAAGTGGGTGAGGTGGTCATTACCAAGGATGACACCTTGCTGCTGAAGGGCAAAGGCAGAAAGGAGGATGTGCAGCGTCGCGTGGACCAAATCAAGGATCAAATTCAGGATACCACGTCTGAATACGAAAAGGAAAAGCTGCAGGAACGTTTGGCTCGTCTTGCTTCTGGTGTTGCACTATTGCGTGTCGGTGGCTCTAGCGAGGTGGAAGTCAATGAAAAGAAGGATCGCGTCCATGATGCACTTAATGCCACGCGTGCCGCAGTCGAAGAGGGCATCGTTCCCGGCGGTGGTACTGCTTTGTTGCGCTGCATTGAGAAACTGGACGCTGTGGCCACCCAGAATGAAGATCAGGTTAGTGTTGCCTGTTTACCCACCCGTTCATACAATAAATGGTTATTTTGCGTTTTCTTTTCCCCTCCAGAAATTGGGCATAGATATTGTGCGTCGCGCTCTGCGCATGCCTTGCATGACAATCGCCAAGAATGCTGGCGTCGATGGCGCTATGGTTGTGGCAAAGGTGGAGACTCAGACTGGTGATTTTGGTTACGATGCGCTTAAGGGTGAATACGGCAATCTGATCGAGAAGGGCATCATTGATCCAACTAAAGTGGTGCGCACCGCCATCACCGATGCATCGGGCGTTGCTTCGCTGCTGACCACTGCTGAGGCCGTTGTGACAGAGTTGCCCAAGGAGGATGCTGCACCTGGCATGGGCGGCATGGGTGGTATGGGCGGCATGGGTGGTATGGGTGGCATGGGCGGTATGATGTAATTTACACACACACATGCGCACACACCTATACATACACACGCACCCACACACACACACACTGACACATACAAATATGTTTAGAATCATGATGCATAACGCTTGAATATGGACAAAACACAAGACGGGCGAGTTTTCACCAAAATTCACTTCCTTCGGTGCGAATCAGCTCCACTCCAGAATACGTTCAAACACACGCTAATTGGGAGCTTTAAATCCTTGGAGGGTTTATGGATTTACCGATTTTTTTTGTTTCGCATTTATCTCGCTTTTCGGGCAAATTGAATTGTCGCTGATTGTACTCGAACTCGCCTCCAGGATATGTTATACCCCCATACGCTGTCGTTTCCGCATCATGTACTATGTTTTCATATATATATAAATACTTTTTTTAAACTATTCCTTAATTCTATTTTTACATGTTATATATGTAAATGCAAGAAGTACCGTTAGTTGTAAAATACACATAAAATTAAAACAAAAACAAACAAATCGCTTTGAATTTCTCAAATTGAGCACGTGGAGTACAATGAACATCGGATGAGCAACCGGAACATGCGCTTGTCCACCTTCGGGAAAATGGATAAAATCAGATCAAGATCAAGAAAAAACGAAAGTTGTAAGAGTTGTGCTAATGCATTTTTTGAAAACGAATAATTGTTTATTTCAGAGAAAGTCGCACTTAAACTACACATATATACTTAAAAGGATATACTATACTATATATATATATATGTGTGTGGGTTTGTGTTTGTGTATGTATTGTCATTGGATTTAGTAAAGATCAGCCTTGCGCATAACAGCATCCACAACAGCCTTGAACCTATCCTCAATCATTGCCATGTGCTGCTGGGCATCGCGGTAGCAGTAGAGCTTGACGGTATCTGTGAGTGGCATTTCCATGGTGTTAATACCTAGGGCCGCTTGGGCATGAAGGCTGCGTCCGGTGTTCATCAGGATGTTGACACAATCGTCAGCCAGAATGGGAAACGTTTCGACGAAGCGCACCATTGCTGGCAGGACACTCCTCAGGAATTTGCACTTCGCGGACGCAGTTAGTAGCGATAAGGTCGTCTGGACAACATTTAGACAGAACTTGGAGACACCCAAGCTCTTCGGTATGGAATAGTTGAGCACCAGATGTGATGTCAGCTCGATTGTAAAGATTTGCTTATCCATTTCAGTTACATTGAGGAATTCATGCACGAAGTCTATACAAATGTGCATGGACGGCACGCTGGCCACAATCATGGGTATCACGGACTTGGGATATGTCTGGAAGTGGACCAGTTTGGCCAGTGAAGGCTCTGTAATAAATGCCTGATGCACATACGTGCCAATTATGCCCTGAATCTCGTACAACTCGAGCTTTGCGACACGTGTATCCGCCTTGCTGTCCATGTAGGCCAGCACCTCCAAAAGGACATGAACTGCGGCGCTTTCCTGTGAAGCAATCAATGTTGTTTTCAGCTCTTCCCGGTCCGCATCTGTTTGCACTAGCCCATTCTTGTCCAGCACCTGCTTCTGCTGCATGTACACATTTAGGTACGTCTTGGATGCCGCCAGGCTGCCCTTCAATATCCGCAGCAGTATTACCAGCATGTACGGAGAGCAAAATACTTCGCGTGGACATCTGTAATGGATAAGGAGGAAATTAGTTTGGAATCCTTTGGCCAATCATCTGCATTTATGACATACCCAAGCACATCCATGGGCTCGAGCAGGCTCTCATAGGCAAAGGCGCGCCTATGGGGCGTATCCGAATTACTGGTAATGGCGCGCAGCGACATCATCCAGAAGGTGGTGGGCAGTACGGCATTCAAGCGCAGCCAAAGATCATTGTAGAGATCCTTGATATAGCGCGGCACATCTTTCTCAAAGACATTCGGCAAATGCTGCACCAACTGATATGCGTACTGGGCCAAGGATTCTGGCGGCAATTGAAGCAAACGCTTGAATACTCTAATGGCCAGATATGGCTTCGTCTTGATCGTGTCCAGAGCACGATCGAGCAGATCCAATTTCACCTCATATTTGCGATCCATTTCAGCTAATGTACCAATGGCCAAGTAATGCTCCTCCAGCCAATCATCGACCATGCTGAGATGCGGATAATTGGATATAATTAGACGCAATAGCGGATGAAATAGCGACAGGTAATCGCCGTGGTATTGATGCGCCTTCTGGACTAGGTACTTGAGTGGCAGACCTCCGAGGAAATTATTAGTATACTCTTTCTGTTTGCGTCCACCCAAGGCGCTTAGGTTCATCATGCGCGTATCCTCGTATAGCATCAGATAATAGATCATCAGGAGCTGCGCTGTTAGCGGGCAACTCACCTCGATTTGACTAAGCTCCTGGCTTTCAGCCGCCGGCTGCAGTTCCACGGCGAAGAACGTTAGCGGCGAGGTGCGAAAGACGTGTAATATTTCCATTTCGGTGAACGGTCGATGCATATGATCGATGCTAATCTTTCCGGTAGGATTCGGTATGATTAGCGTATTGACAAAAACCTCAACCAACGCGGGCATTACCGGATGCACGGGCCGCACCGAATTGCAGATTTGCTTGAATATCCACGATTTGATGGGCACTTTGTGCTTGAGAAATGTACGCGACTTGAGTAACTGGTGGATGCAGTGCACCGGCAAGTAACCGGGTATGGTGCCATTCAAATTGGGTGTCACTGGTACACGTACCGCGTGCAACGCCACCACCTGCTCCGTGAACAGATCCTGCGTGAAGAGCTGCTTAATTCGATTCGTACTATTCGGTCGTATAGGAATCTTCATGGCCAGCGTGGAGCAGACCATTTCGCTTATAGCGGTAATTTGATTGCTGTGGAAATGTATGGCCAACAGCAGAAGCATCTCACCCAGTGAACTGCTTGAACCGGATCGCTTGCAAAAGAACGCATCTTCGCGTATGAGCCACTGTAGCCACTCCACGGCCTTGTTCTCAAGCTGTATTGTGGAGACCAAAGATGGACATGCTATCAGCATGCACAGCGCGAGTGTCACAAATCGTACTCCCGATGCTGTTGCCTGTGGACAGCTGGTGACCAGCTGGGAGAGCGCATTGATCTCATCATCGTTAAACTTTAAGCCACCAATACCGCGAAGGGCGCAATAGAGACGCAATAGCACCGCACCCTGCAGATTGAAATCTTTGATCTCGGAGGCGTGGCTCGTAATCTGCACAATTTTTTGCAGCAGCTCTACACGCACCAGATTCAGTGCATCACCTTTGCGCTTCTGACTCGTGCGTATATAAAGGGCAAACCAAGAACGCAAATTTTGGTCATTACCCAGCAGCAGACCCGTCAGAAAGGCAATCTATTAAATGAGATTGGGCAATATAAATTTATTCAGTTATTCAAGGAAATCAAGTGAAATTTACCAAATCGTCGGGATGTTTGAGGGCCAACTTAAGCATAAATGATGGAACCTTTAGCATATCCACGCACATGGAGCGATTAGCCAGCACCTGAGAGGGATTCATATCACTGAGTGCCATCAGTAACGCTAGCCTTTGCTTGCCATCGCTTGCCTCCTCGTCACAATTTGTTATCACATGGGAGACCACATCCCGATAACAATCGGGGAAATTCGCCACCAGCGCACATACAATTCGATGTCCATTGGGCACATAAACCAATGCGTCCGTCAGCTCCAGTATGTTGAGTAACGATGGCAGCTCTGCAAGAGCAATGCATAGTATATCGACAACTTCCTCCAAATAGATGCCATCGTCCAGTATTTCGGAGTGCGCCGTCACCGTGGTCCCCGTACTGGAAGTAGGCTTTTCTCCAGCCACTGCACTGGAGGCAGTGACCTGTTGTTGCAAATTGAAAATTTCAGAGAGAACGACACGCACTTTACGCGCCACATCGGCGCGCTCAAAGCCAAGTGCAATGCCCGACTGTAGCCCATATTCGGGCTGAGGGCTCTGTTCCTGTCCGTCAAAAAATGCTGCAGACTTCTGTCGCGTTTGCAGCTCCTTCTTTAGGTCATTCTCTAACTCATGGTAATTGACCTGCAGATAAGACACAATGCTGTTGACCACCTCGATGCCAATGAGCACGGCCAGAATTTGTTTGCGGGATTCCATCGATGATTCAGTATTGTCCAGCGGTGATAATAGACTCATACGCACTAGCGACGGTAAAACCGGCCGTATCTCCTGCTCCGGATAACCAGCCAGCGATGTTATGTCCAAATTCTGCATCGCCCCAAAAACTCGCGCCGTCACGTCGTACATTCTAACGATAAATTTGAAACGCTTTTATAAGCGGGCAATAGCCCGCAGATAGTTTAGCTTGTTGCCGAATTACGTTATTATATATTTCTATATATTTTATTAGTTAACCTGCATCGGTAGTACGCATTTTTTTCATTGTTTTTTTTATAACTACAAAAATAATTTATTCATAATTTTAGTAATCGGTTTCGATAACATTAATGCCGCGAGTGGTGCGCATTTAGCTGTTTTCTCGTCAATTTAGCTATTTAAAAGTCTAGTAAGAACCTATGCACAGAGAATTCAAGATTGGCTATTTTTTTTATCTTTTAAGATATTTTTATAAAATAACTGTAATTACACAAAACTATAAATGTGCATGATGCATTTGATTTGAAGTGATTTTATGAATATTATTTTACTTACTATCTGTTTTTATACAAAACAGCGACATCTTTGCGAGTCGGATAAAGAAATCCCCCATTCGTTCACATATTTTTTTTAACTCTGTATATATACAATAGAAAGTTCATTAGAAAAATTAATGGTTAGAATACATATTTTATCAATGACATAAATTGATTTAAAATAAAACTAGCCAAACACATGCCGATAAACTTCAATCGATTCGATTATTATCAAAGTTGGTATTTTTTAGCGCTAAGCAAAACAAATATTTATATCATGAAATAATAAGTAATTTGAGTTTAAAACATTGTGCAAATTTTTTATAAGAATGAAATTGAAACTACATATATAAAACAATATTAAATATGTTGAAAGTTTAAATAAATTTGCGACTTTTGAGCTGCCAACTTATTTTATAAATATCATTAAATGAATAAACTCTATCGATATATCGATATATTAAGGTTTTCCGTATATTTTTACTGATACATACATTTTCCATTCGAATACACCAGTCACTTTTTTTTTTACACGAAAGTGAAGTTCGACCGCAAAGAATAAATGTGAATAATAATAAAAAAGAAAAATCAAAATACGTGCAGATATATATGAATTCTGTGTTTTTTATGAAACAATTAGGATAAATTGAGCAAGCAAGTTTATCGAGTGGGTAAGTGAAAGTGCAGTGAAAAACAGGCGGCAAAAAGAAAATTTAACAGCGAAAAAATATATATAGACCAACGCCCAGTGCCTAGTGACAAGTTTGGCAAGTCCAAAAAAAGTATCTCAAAAATAAAATGTGGGCCAGTAAAAAAATGTAGTGAAACTTTACATTAATTTAAAAAGATAAATAAAATATATACCTAAACTTCATGTATGTGTATGTGTATATTAGAGCCTACATATGTATATACACTTATGGTTGAATATATTTATGTACATACATAATAAAAACATCATCGATTAAAATTGCCTGCCCCGACTATCGCAGTACTACTACGCTCTCTGCTAGCGTTGATGACATCATTCGGTGTTTTTTTTTTCTTCTCTTTTTTCGTCAATTCTTTTAGTATGTTAGCTGGAGCTGAGAGAAACACAGAGAAAGAGAGAGATAGAGATTGCGCTGCTTATTACTCATTTGCCGTTACTGCCCTATGTATCAAATATTTCATGAATACAATTTTATTCGGTGAATTAAATTAAATAAATAACTACAAACAAAAATACTTAAATTCGTGCAAACAATTTATACTAATGAAACCTAATTCAAATTCGCATCAAAATTGAACACGAAATAGTGTGATAAAAAACCAAATATAATCGTGATATATACATACTACATGTACATACATAAGAATGGTATCTTTTTTAATCGGATATAAAAGCGTTCGCACATGCACAATCTCTATCTATCGTGCCTTTTCGCTCGCACACATCTATAGTGAAATGCACTTTGAAATACAGTTACGTTATATGTGCGCACAGATACACACACACACACGCCCCATTATATAAAAATAGGAAATCCTTCCAAGAGGTCACGAGTTGAATCGAAGTTGTTTATCGATATTTGAGAAGAGCTACAATAGACAATCGTACAAAATGTTCAATTCAAAATATGCTGCACTTGTCCATATTTGATGAGAGAGCGCATAGACTTCCCTCATATTAGTTCGCTCTTTCTGTGCGTGCATGTGTGTTAAGGTTTGGCCCACCTTGTTTATTGGTGCCGCTGACTGCCGATAAAAATAAAAATTAATAAAAAAAAAGAAAAGAAAAACATCATAACTCAAGTTGTTGAGTTGTAAAGGCAATAAGCACGTAATACTGTACATGTCACAGTGCATACTCGCTCGAGTGAACACATAGCTGAATAGAATAACTGTCTTACAAATACAATTTGCTTTACTTCAACTGTAAACAATCGACTTGACAGCATTTTTAAATTTAGCACACAAATTTTAAATACAAAAAATACATTCTTATAATTATTTCTTAATTCGTTCTAAAATGTATTTAGTTTTATTAAAATATAAATATTTTTAAAAAAGTGTAAATAAAAGTTTTTAGAAAGAAACGTTTAATGCTAATCAAAAGTATTTAATAAATCGAAATTAATAATTTTTATTAAAAAATATGTAAATTAGGTACGAATTTTTTAAACTTGTCATCAAGAAAGAAAAGCAGACCCTTTAATACTCTCAGACATTTTTTTCAGTTTACGTTTTAAAATCATATTTGAATTATTGTTTTTTATTCATAAAAATATTTAGTTCTAGCTCATGCACAGATTATACCAATATTAAAAACCTTACAGCTTTTTGAGTGACTGACTATTTAAAATAATAACACGAATTTGTAACACATTTGAAAAACTGGTTTTCCATATACATACATACATACATGCGTACGCATTGATTTGTTTTCTTTTTTTTTTAATTTTTCTTGTTTTGGGAGTTTTCACTTCATTTATGGATATACATGCATATATTCATTGATAGCTCGATACATATGCATGTACATGAGTGTAGTATATGTTTGTATATGTTGTTTGCATTGAGCTTTGACTGTGTGGCCCTGGTTAATTGACTGACAATTGCACAAACAACTCCCCAAGTTTTCAAGCACCGAACAGACCGCGCCTCTACGCTAATCAAATCAATGTGATGAACTCACTTCTAAACAAGATCACACGCACACTTGTACGTACACATACACTATGTATACATATGTACATACATAAATATAATGTTTGTATACATGCGTGTGTTTGACATGCAATCATAATTGCAAAAGTTGCCTGAAGCCTCGTCAAAAACCTACCCCATTTACTGTTTGTCTTCCGTCCCATATCCCCCCACTTCTGCTTCAAACATCAGGCTACTCTCTGAGTTATTCTCTCTTACTCTCACTGTATCTTCGCTTGGTGTACTCTCTTTTTGCGTATGCCGCTTATATGTTTATATGCTTGATGTTGTTGTTTTGTTTTTATTTCTCTGTTTTCTCATACATATTTTATATATGCATATGTATTTTCACACATGTATATGTACACACAAAATAAATAAACTTCTCTCGCGCTCATCTTTGCGGCGAGTTTTAAGCTTTGTTTTTTTTTATATAATCAGAGACGTATTACGTAATAGATAATAGAGCTGCGTGAATGCTAATGTATGCGTATAAGTGTTTACTTATGTATAATATGAAATATTTGTTGTATGTGGTCATGTGTGTGTGAATTAAGTTATGTGCTAAAATCGTATTGTTAGTTGTTTGTTGTTTTCATTTACTTTTTTAATTCATTCCCAGTGCAAAATTAGCTCATGTCCCCATTGAGAGCACAAATTAAAACAGGAAAAGAACAACAACAAAGGCACAAATTAAGTGCAATTTGAAGTCTGATGTGTAAAAAGAATACACATGCATATACATATATGTACATAAGTATGTTATACATATATAAATACATAATTGTCTCAGCTACTCGTTAACATACATACATACATGCATATGTATGCATATATGTGGGTATTTATCGTAAAGGGAATGACCTGAATGGTATGGAATAAAGGTCAAAATGCACTTGCTGCTACATGAGAATGAGCAGACACATACATATGTACGTTTGGACAAATGTACGTGTGTAAGAATGCATTAGTAAAGGCTTAAAAGATACGGACATATGTATGTATGCATGTGCGTAATAGTGCGTACATTATACGTACGCATATGTATGTATCTACATACATATGTGGTTACTATAAGCCGATGTTCTACGAACAGTTTCAGTAGGACAGTACTCCCATAAGCGGTAAAGATATTTTACATTTACATACATATGTACGTATATACACACATGCATACATGTATTTGTACATATTTCGGTCAATTCAAAAGTTTTTTTTTCAATTTTTTTCCCTTTATTTTGTTTGTATTTTGTTGTGAATTGAATTGAATTTCCTGCAATTTCACCACCAAATGTTTGAAATTCGCTATCATTCCCCTCCCCCAATGCGCGACCTACCCTCTTTCCTTTTGGACCACCCACTACCTGTATGACACATTCAAATGGGAATGAGACGGGGATGGGAAATTGAAATATCTTTGGCATTGCGTTTGTATTTGAATGTGAGGGAAACGTGATGTAATCGCGGTTACGATAAAACACACAACGAACGAAGCCAAAAACAAAACAAAAAAAAACAATAACTATAATAATGTATAGATACAGTGAGAAACAATTGTAATCGGACTTGGTTACTACTTGACCCCGTCGACCCGGCGAGCCAATTCTACCGCACTGCACTCAATGTGACGCCATTGTTGCCTATGAATCACATCGAAAATAGAGCAAAACAGATGGAGCAATATACATATGTACAAACATACATACATATGTATGTATATGGTATATAGAATGGTGGGTCTGTCTATAAGGGTGAGAGCGCTGGTGGGGGGACAGCGACCACAGCCCACTCATCTAAATATGAAATAAAACACAATAAATATTATATGGAACGAAGAACTGTTTAATGCTTCCAATATTTGATACAAAGAAATTCTTTGCAAAAAAATTAAAATGAAATTCAAACTATTTTAACAATTTTCAAATATGAATAAAATATGCATCTAAAATTGCATTCAATACATATGCGGATTTAGGGACAACTTATTGCTTTTTTGGTAACACATTTACAATACATACATTCATATGCACATACATAAGCCATAGTTATTAAGTCACTTTTAGGCACAATGTCCTCAGTATTGTCGTAATAGTTAATCTTATCTTCACATTTTTTATAAGTATCTATATATATTAGTAGTATATACATACATTCATAAAAATTGATAAGAATTGATCTATCGCCCCACCCACCTATGTTAGATACATATATTGTATATATACATATATATATTTCTCTAAACAGATTAAAAAATATTCTTAAAAATTCGAGATGTTTTCAGTGTAAAAATGCGAATAGAATAATTTAATATTTAAAAAAAAATGAGAAATGAGACAAAAATAATTATACAAATTATGCATAGTAGACATGCATACATACATAACTACTTATGTACATACATTAATACGTAAATATGTATTGTGGTTTACTTGTGCCGAATCAGACCGGTTATTTATTATTGTCATTTATTTTAACTATACACACATGCACTGAGTTTTGTTTAGGCACTTTATTTGTGTTGGGGTTGGATTTAGTCTAACAAATTAAGTTCGCAAATATACATACATATGTATGTATGTACATATGCATACAGATACATGTATTGATGTCTGTAGTCATCAAAAATATATTAGATATAAGTGTGGGGCTTTCAAGTTGAAATTCCCAGATGAAATTACGATTCTACATCAATATACATACATACATATATTTGATTTCAAAATACATACAGATGTATGCATACTTAAAGTGCAATTTACAAATTAAAATTAAATATATACATTTATATAATAGTATTTAATGCTTCTTCTTTTTGCAGTTTTCCCTCCAAGTGAACAATTCGAAATTAGGGATACAAAATTGAATTCTTTGCGGTTACAATTGTGGACAATTTACAAGAGCAGCTAAAATGACGACGGACATTTCAATTGTTCGATGGGATCCCAGCCAGGGACCCGGCAACGAATATATCGATGAATACGAATACGATGGCGGCAATTCCAGTTCGCGGCTCTTCGAGAGATCGCGTATTAAGGCGCTCGCCGAGGAACGCGAAAGCGTACAGAAGAAGACATTTACCAAATGGGTGAATTCGCATCTTTGCCGTGTCAACTGTCGCATTGGCGATCTATACGTGGATATGCGCGATGGCAAGCATTTAATTAAACTCCTGGAAGTTCTATCGGGCGAACGTCTGCCTAAGCCCACCAAGGGTAAAATGCGTATACACTGCCTGGAGAATGTGGACAAGGCGCTACAGTTTCTACGTGAACAGCGTGTCCATCTCGAGAACATTGGCTCTCATGATATCGTCGATGGCAATGCCTCGCTCAATCTGGGCCTCATTTGGACAATTATCTTGCGCTTCCAGGTGAGTTGACCACGTCTATACATATTTCTATTACAATAAAATGTAAAAACAATGAATTTTTGTTCAGTGTAAACGTTTACCCCCGACCACTTGGGTCGTTTTTGAACTTGATAATGAAATTCTCTCAACTATCTCTTATATACATACATTTAAAATTGCCCTGTTTTTATTGTTTTGAATTGTATATGTATATTTGTGTATAGATCCAAGATATTACCATCGAGGAGGTAGACAATAAGGAGACCAAATCCGCCAAGGATGCGCTGCTATTGTGGTGCCAGATGAAGACAGCTGGCTATCATAACGTAAACGTGAGGAACTTTACGACATCGTGGCGCGATGGATTGGCCTTCAATGCTATCATACACAAACACCGTCCAGATTTGGTGCAATTCGAGAAGCTATCAAAGACGAATGGCATGCACAATTTGAATAATGCATTCGACGTGGCCGAGGATAAGCTTGGTCTAGCCAAGCTGCTCGATGCTGAGGATGTATTTGTTGAGCATCCCGATGAGAAATCGATTATTACCTATGTGGTCACCTACTACCATTACTTTAGCAAGCTGAAGCAGGAAACGGTGCAGGGCAAGCGCATTGGCAAGGTGGTCGGCATTGCCATGGAGAATGATAAGATGATTCATGACTATGAGCACTTCACCAGCGATCTGCTCAAATGGATTGAGACAACAATACAGTCGCTAGGCGAACGTGAATTTGAGAACTCTTTGGCTGGTGTCCAGGGTCAGTTGGCGCAATTCTCCAATTATCGCACGATTGAGAAACCGCCCAAGTTTGTTGAGAAGGGCAATCTTGAGGTGCTTTTGTTTACACTCCAATCGAAGATGCGCGCCAATAACCAGAAACCGTACACGCCAAAAGAAGGTAAAATGATATCGGACATTAACAAGGCCTGGGAGCGTCTAGAGAAGTCCGAGCATGAACGTGAGTTGGCATTGCGTGAGGAGCTTATACGCCAGGAGAAACTTGAACAGTTAGCGGCACGCTTCGATCGGAAGGCGTCCATGCGTGAAACATGGCTTTCAGAGAATCAGCGCCTGGTTAGCCAGGATAATTTCGGCTTCGATCTGGCCGCCGTGGAGGCAGCTGCCAAGAAGCACGAGGCTATTGAGACAGACATATTTGCGTATGAGGAGCGTGTCCAAGCGGTTGTTGCTGTTTGTGATGAGCTGGAATCAGAGCGTTATCATGACGTTAAACGTATTCTATTGCGCAAGGATAACGTGATGCGTTTGTGGACATATCTGTTGGAGTTGTTGCGTGCTCGTCGCATGCGCTTGGAGATCTCGCTGCAGCTACAGCAGAACTTCCAGGAGATGCTCTACATATTGGACAATATGGAGGAGATTAAGCAGCTTCTGATGACCGACGATTATGGCAAACATTTGATGGGCGTCGAAGATCTATTGCAGAAGCACTCGCTGGTCGAGGCGGACATCAACATTTTGGGTGAACGCGTTAAGGTCGTTGTCCAGAACTCGCAGAAGTTCCTTAGCGATGATCCAGAATCGTATAAGCCATGCGATCCTGAAATTATTGTCAGCCGTGTCCAACAGCTGGAGGATGCCTACGCGGAGCTTGTACGGCTCGCTGTTGAACGTCGCAGCCGACTGGAGGAGAGTCGCAAGCTCTGGCAGTTCTACTGGGACACCGCCGACGAGGAGAACTGGATTAAGGAGAAGGAGCAAATCGTTTCAACAGATGAAATTGGTCATGATCTGACCACCGTCAATCTATTGCTTAGCAAACATAAGGCTCTCGAATCGGAAATAACGTCGCATGATCCTCAGCTCCAGAATGTGGCCAAGGTGGGCGCCGAGCTAATCACCGAAGGACATTTTGGTGCCGATCGCATCAAAGATCGCCTTAAGGAGATTCTCTCCAAATGGGATCACCTTCTTGATCTAACCAAATATCGCCGCCAACGTCTAGAGAACGCTGTGGAATACTTCCAATTGTTTGCTGATGCCGATGACGTTGACAACTGGATGCTGGATACGCTGCGCATTGTCTCGAGCGAAGATGTTGGCCGTGACGAGGCCAATGTCCAATCACTGCTCAAGAAGCACAAGGATGTCGCTGATGAGCTGAACAATTATGCTGAGGTCATTGATGCACTGCACAAACAGGCTGAGACCCTTAAGCTCAACGATCCCGAAAAGAATAATGTTGACAAGCGTCTGGAGGCGATCGATACCCGTTACAAAGAGCTAACCGAGCTGGCTAAGCTGCGCAAACAGCGTCTACTAGACGCACTAAGCCTTTACAAACTGATGTCCGAAGCGGATGGCGTAGAGCAATGGATAAAGGAGAAGACCAAGATGTTGGATACCATGGTGCCCGGCAAGGATATTGAGGATGTGGAAATCATGAAGCATCGCTTCGAGGGCTTCGACAAGGAAATGAATGCGAACGCTTCTCGTGTTGCTGTTGTCAATCAATTGGCACGCCAGCTGCTTTATGTCGAGCATCCCAATTCAGATGAGATACTTGAGCGCCAGAATCATCTAAACCAGGAGTGGTCGACGCTTCGCGAAAAGGCCGAGGCCAAGATGGATGACCTTAAGTCGGCGCATGGAGTCCAAACCTTCTACATTGAATGTCGGGAAACGATTTCGTGGATTGAGGACAAGAAGCGCATATTAACTGAAACCGATAGCCTAGAAATGGACTTGACTGGTGTTATGACCCTGCAGCGTCGTCTGAGCGGCATGGATCGTGACTTGGCCGCAATTCAAGCGAAATTGTCAAGCTTGGGCCGCGAAGCAGACAGCATTGAGGTGGAACATCCGGAGGAGGCGCAACTAATACGCGAACGTATCGCACAAATTGAACTGATTTGGGAGCAGCTAACACAGATGCTTAAGGAACGTGACTCGAAACTTGAGGAAGCCGGCGATTTGCATCGGTTCCTGCGCGATTTGGATCACTTCCAGACCTGGCTAACCAAGACTCAAACGGATGTCGCTTCCGAAGATACACCCACATCGCTGCCTGAAGCCGAGAAATTGCTTAACCAGCATCAGTCCATACGCGAGGAGATCGACAACTATACCGAGGACTACAAGGTAATGATGGAGTACGGCGAGCGACTAACCTCGGAGGGTAGCACCACCGATGATCCGCAGTACATGTTCTTGCGCGAACGTCTTAATGCCTTGAAAGATGGCTGGGAAGAGCTGCATCAAATGTGGGAGAATCGTCAGGTGTTATTGTCGCAGAGTCTCGATCAGCAGCTATTTAATCGGGATGCCCGCCAGACCGAGGTGCTTCTTAGCCAGCAGGAGCACTTCCTCAGCAAGGACGATACACCGGTTAACCTGGAACAAGCCGAGAATCAACTGAAACGCCACGAAGCCTTCCTAACCACCATGGAGGCCAACGATGACAAGATCAACACATTGCTCCAAGTGGCCGACACACTTGTTGAGAAGGAGCACTTTGATGCGGACAAGATTGGCAAACGTGCCGAGAATATTACTGGACGTCGCGATGATAATCGCCAGCGTGCACTTGACCAGCACGAGAAATTGAAGAATCAATTGCACGAGTTCTTGCAAGATCTAGAGGAGCTGGCTGAATGGGTGCAGGAAAAGTATGTTACATCCCAGGACGAGACATACAGAAGCGCCAAGACCATTCATTCCAAATGGACACGTCATCAGGCATTTGAGGCGGAGATCGCTGCCAACAAGGAGCGACTTTACGAGGCCGAAAAATCCGCTCAAGAGCTGTCAAAGGAAAAGCCTGAATTCAAGGACGTCATTGAACCGAAGCTAAAGGAGCTAGCCAAAC
>JBAMCR010000420.1:0-23143 GCA_037075045.1 Mulgravea parasiatica | reverse complement strand
TTACGGTTTGGGCTGTGGAAACATCACTCTTGCTATTGCTATTGCTATGCGGTTAAAGAATTTTATATATATAGATATATATAATATATTATATATAATATATTTATTTATAAATAAATATATTTACAAATAGTTTACGTTTTGTAGTAAGCAGAGTTCTTAGACTTTTGTTAATGCAAATAATAATAATAAATTTACTACTGATAAATAATTAATTAATAAAATACTTCTTTTATATTGTATTACTTATTAGCAAATTGATTATTTTAAGAAACGGCATTAAATTTTGTGAATAAGATTTAAAATTGGCAACATTAGAGATACGTATACTTTATTTATATTTTTGTATATACTGATATGTAGGTATTATTTTATATATACTCTAATATGTAAATGAATATACACATACACATGTATGTATGTATATAAATATATGTGGAATATTCAGTCGCAGAGAGGCTTTGCAAAATTTAAGGCGACATTTTTTAAATATTATACTTATTCTAAGTAGAATATCAATCAAAAGCAAGTGCTAAAAGCCATCGACACACATTTTCCTCTCACCTACACATGCATACATTGACAAACAGACACACACACTTACACACACACACACACACTTATATACATACACAACTTACCCGGTATGTATTTTATTTGTTGTTTTCCTATTGATTTTGTTGCTGTTCTTATTGTCGATTTTGTTTTTGCTCCCTTGTTGCTTCGCCGCGTTAAATCTCTTGCATTTTCCTTAGAAAACTTATGATTATTTTTTTATTTTTTTTTTTCTGCTTTGCTTTGTTAGTTGTTATTAACATTGTTAATGTTGTTGGTGCATTTACCGGCCTTTCAGTCACATGACACCCGCGCGTCCTGCCAACGCACGTGTCCTTTCAGAACAACAAACACTTTCCACATATCCTTTTCAAATTTCGTCTTTTTGTCACCTCTATGCACGCGGTCCTTATTGCCGTTTTAAATACATATTTTTATTGTTTTCAATTAATTAATTAATGTTTGTATTTTGTATTTCATCTTTAATTTATTTCTTTTTTTAAGTCTATTTTTTGTTATTGTTATTGCAGTTAGTTTCGAATTTAGTGATTTGTTTTGGTTTTAATTTGTTCTTTATTTCTTGTTTTTTTTTTGTTTTGTTGTTTGTTTTTTTTTTTGTTTTTTTTTTATTAATGCGTCATTCTACTTGTTTATGTTTATATTAACAACTTAAATGCAATTGCTAATTATTTTATGATATGTGAAATTAATTGCATTTACTTTCGTAATATATTTGGACTCTATTTCAGTCTATTTGAGCTTCGTGTATTATTATTAATTATTATTAATTTTAAATGTTAGTTTTATTGTTATAATTTATATTTAAATAAGTACATATACATATGATTAAATATACGTATATTTAATGCATTTTTGTCCGTTCGCCATTATTTTCACTTGTCTTTTAGCAATCAAGCTTAAGTTTTAAGCATAACAGTGCATCAGTTTTTCTTTCTATTTATTTATTAATAAACATTTGCATCCCACGCCTCTGAGTTCTATAACGAAAAGAGAATTGCGTTTCAATCAATATCAAGCTCATTATTATGAAAAGCCATGAAACAAAACTCGCTCCGGACTTAAGATAATTTTTCAATGAATACTTATTATTATTGATATTATTATTATTACTATAATTACTTTTATTATTAAGCCTATGTAAGTTTGTATGCGTGTGTGTTTGTATGCTCGTCTGTATGTGTGTAGGTATGTAAATGCAACAAAATTTAAGAAATTATTTAAATCATATCATTGAATACAGGAAACAACCAACAAAAAAAAACAACAACAAAAAAAGCAATAAAATTCTGAAAATTAAAGCAAATCAACTTTTTTTAATAAACTTTTTTAATTTACCATAATAAATATTTTGTTAAATAACTCTTTTAAAATTAAAAATTAAATTACTTTCCAAATTGGTAGTTTGGCATTATATACATACATATATTTTTTTTTGTAAATATGTATTTATATATTTCATATACCATAAAAATTTAGGGTTAATAGCGGCTGATCAGATTTTGTATTGTACTTGCCATAATATACTTTAATACAATACATATATCGTATTTCATTTTTTTTTTTTTTGTCAAAATATATTTATACATGTGCGGCTATTTATTTATATGTGTGGTATGTACATACTACATTTGCACATATGTACATACTGCGCAGGGTTGGTAGAGCGAGCTGCAAAAAAAAAGATGGGAACTCCGAAGTGCATTGAATTATGCAGCAATAAATTTTACCTTATAAGCCAACAATGACGAAACTTTTGTGCTGGAATTTCGTGGCTGCCTGCCAGCCTCAATCTGACCCCTTTCACCTCGTTCACCCCCTTTAAGCCCCCTTTCACCCCTTCAATCATAGCTTTACTCGCTCACGCTGTCGCTCTCTTTGTCTGTGTCTTTGTCTCTTTCCCTGTTTCTTTCTATCTCTATCGTCGTTCTCTGTCTTCGCCAATACCATATACAAATGCCACTCCTCCTCACTTCTGTCCACCTGCATCATGTTGTCGTATTTGTTGCAAAAGTAGGTAAGTGCAACAATAATACCGCTATTTAACAGCGACTGGCACACAAATAAGCCCAAATTTATCGAGACGGCAAAGTAATCGTCAAACAAGGGCAAAGAAAAAAAAACCAATACATATATTGTACATTTGTATATCTGTGTGTATGTATGTAAATGAATATGTATGTTTATTAATAAAGTTTGGTGTTTTTTGTTTTTGTCCTCATATAATTTCTTTAATATACTATAATTGCTGGAAGACAGACAATTTTCAGTGTAGCTGTGTTTTGGGTCGCAAATAATCGAAACTAAAATGCGAATTTGCGAAAATTCCATCGGGAGATGTAAAAAATTGCGTGAAAAACCGCTGGATAAAACTTTTCTGATTTTCAACCAATTGAACTCATTTTCATTTACAAAGATCCTTGGGGAAATTCATTAAGCCCTGCGTACTCAGAGTTGAGAAAATTGTTCCGATTGGACAGGTCACTGATGTGAAATTCTAATTTGCAATTTTTTCTGTAGTTTTTCATCCGATTTGATTCATTTTCATTTACAGGGCTCCTCAGGAATATTCATCAAACTCTGCCCACTCGATTTTCTGCAACCAAATGAACTCATTTTAATTTCCAAAAATGTTTGGAAATATTTATGATCAGAAATTATAATCAAATTTCAGAAATGCTAAACTGGATGGGAATTCGTTAAAAAAAAAAAAGCGCAAAAAAAATAAGAAAATATCTGAACTTGCTGTTTAAATTTTGTGATATTCTGCAATTATTTAACGTACAGTTTGAATTTCCCCTACATAGTATTGTATATTTTTGCAATTTTTATACATTTATTATGCATGCGTTTTAAGCGTCTTTTTAAATTTTGTTACTCGAAATAAACCGAGTCTGTCAGAGTTTGCTTTTGCCTTTGCTAAACAGACCGACACTCGATTAGCGTCTTTGGGCTGCCGGTCAAACAAACTGATTTGCGAGAGCATATAATCGATAAACTGACATGACAGAGTTTTCCAAAGGAAATTGTCAAGAATTTTATCGGTACACGGTAATTAGTTCTGATTTGCCGACTTCTACATACAAGTATATTATAAAAATAAAATAAAGTGCATATAAAGACTGTCAACTAGATGCAGCTACAGCTACAGCCATATTGGCAAAGAAAAGCGCCGCATAGTTATAATTTGATTCAATTCGAATGTGAAAACTAACGCTAAGAAGTGACAACGCGCCAGGCCGACAATCCAAATTGATTTTCAATGGATGATTGGGACGTTTTATTCACATGCATCGCCTATTGGAAAAAATGCACTGGCAAATTGAGAACATTGCATAACAACGTAATGGAAATAGGCTATAAAAAGCTGTTTGTTTTTCTGGGTACATAGTATGTACCATATATATACATACATACTACAAACTCGTATACCATATACTCGCAGTATTAGTTGCATAGAACATAAAATTGTTGTAAACGTAAACAAATTGAATTCTGAATATTGCTGCTGACACTTCATTGACTTAAGATTTGTGGCAGGTATCATACGTCACGTAGTTGAGGAAAATAAAAATCAAGTACAATATACTATTTCTTAATAAGGTCGAAAAAACTAGTGGTAATAGTTGTGGTTGTTGTTTATGTTGTTGTTGTTGGATGATGATGATGATGTCAGACGTATATGCTTATGTATATATTTGAAACAATCTACTTTTAAATCTGTGTTTTGTTTGTTATGTCGCAAAAACAAAAGAAGGACAAAAACAATGACATTGGGGCCAATTTCCATTGGAGAGAGTTTAATGCGCTGAATGTAGCCTAGGCGACCTAAAGACCATTTAAACTATGTGGGACAATTGGGGCAAAGCAACCAAATAACCTAACATTAGTTGTTACAATAGAAGGATTTGCCGGAGACAATAAAGAAAGCGGCGTCACTTTTGTTTTTAGCCCGCATTACGAGTATTTGTCTCAACATTAAATATCAAAACGTGAAACATTAGCAACAACCAACAACGAACAGCCAACAGCCAACAACCAACTGCCAACAACCAACTACAAACAACAAACAACAAACAATAAAACAACTTGTCTCAGTTGCACATAATACGACAAATCTGTCCTGCTCTTTCCCACATTCCCAGTTACCATACTCCTCCCTCCATTCTGTGTACTTGTATATGTATATGATTTTGAATTTGAAAATGTATGTAAATTAGGTCAGCTTAAAAAAGGAAATTTATATATTTAAATTTAATAAAATGTTTATATGTATGAATGTACTTATGTGTATATGTATGTACATACATTTTGCAGCTATCGGCTAGCTTTGGCAATTATGGCAATTTAATGCAAAAGTGTATTTTATTTGTTTCGTGTACAGTTTTTGTCCGTTATGATTTTTTTATTGTACAATACAATACAATTTTTTATTGTTATTGTTCATATTGTAATTTTGTGCAGCCAATTTACAGTTTATGTTATAGCTATGTTCTCCCCTAATGAAATACTAAAAAAATAACAATAACAACAACAACAACAGCAATAACAAAAATAAAATGTCATTTCATGTTTTTCCTATCTTGCTTTCAGCATGCACACATTTGCATAATTATTTCTATGAATTTCTGTTCAGGTATTAAGGCATCTATCGCTATGTGACCCTCGGCCGATAAATTGCCCTGGAAAAGGCACAAGTCATACAGGGGAATCCCACAAAAGTCTTCAATTCCAACTAACCAGACAAGAGACCTTAATCTCAGTTGCCATTTTTAATTTTAATACTATTATCTAGTATCACAATTTTCCATTTTCATATGTCTATTGTCCAAAGAAAGAAAACAATTCGTTAATTTGCGGTTCATTTGATAAGCTTTTTATTTTATCAAGCTACAATTTTAAGACTGCCGTGGTGCACAGACATATGTATAGTTGATGTACTCGTATGTATTATGCATGTATGTACATTAGTATGTGCACTTGCGGTAGGTCTCATTTTCCATCTTTTTTTTTTTATTTAAATAAATAAAGTGCGTATTAAGTGAAAAATATCCTTATTGATTTTCATTTAATATCAATAATTTTTTAAGTTTTTCTCACCAAAACTTACTGAATATATTGTATTCATGTTGTTTTAAAATTAAATTCGTACAAAATTCAACACATGTAATTATTAGGAGTTAGTGAATAGATGAATTTTAATTATCATAAACTTAAGGTTTTAACCATTTATTTGGTAAACTCATGGTCCGAGTACGAAAACATTGTGTTGTACATATATGAAGTACTTATTCAGCCAATGAACTGGAAATGGCCACCCAACCGGGCAATAAAACGTAAGGAATCCATCAAATAATAAATAAATCTTTATGGAACTACAATAGAATGATTCACACGATCTTTTTGACCATGGAAATAGACCGAATTTCTAAAAGCGAAAATATAAAAAATGAACAAAAACCAAAAGCATAACAAAAACAAACCACAACAAAAATAAAAAACCAAAGCAAAAAAAAAAAAACAAAAATAAAAAAGAACAAAAGAAAATCTCTTCAAATTCAAGATCTATTTGATTTCGACAACTTGAGCAAATACAGAGCACCACAACAACAAAAACAAAAACAAATATAAATACAAGTACATATACGGATGAGAATAGAAGTCTTTTTCTTTTTGTTTTTGTTTTTTTTTTGTTTTCTTTTGGCTTTTTGTTTTTTGTTATGTATCTAATTCGGACTGTTTATATAAAAATACGAGGAGGGAAATGAAATGAAAAAATAAACAAGAAACATTTAAATTGGCAATATAAATATTACACACGAAAATATTAATGGAAAAAATAATATGTATCGACGATAATTTGTAGTAATTATTTATATCATTTGCCATATGTTATTATATGGCCAAGCAAAAATTTACAAATGATTCTCAAAAATAAAATAATTATCATAAAATGATTTTCCATATGCATACTCGTATAATATTGCGATTTTGTCGTTTGGGCCATATAAACATTAACATGTATATGGTGCATTTCTACATGGCTATATAAATAATTTATAATTTTTCTTTATTTTAAAGCGATGTCCATCGTTAAATATAGTATGTATCATAAGTATATAACACTGTACAATTTTAATTGGTATTATAACATGATAATCATTATAGATAAACATTGAATCGGTATTTTCTTTGCGGTTACGGTTGCTTCTTCTATTTTTCTACAGAAATTGCTCAATACACAATATGCAGCATAACGAAATTTTTGAAAAAAAAAATATTTGTGGCTTTATGCATAAAATATTTGTGTTTTCATTCGTATATTAATTTGTGTTTTCGTAATTAAAAAAATTATGCTAAAGACCTTTGAAAATGCTGAAAAGCATAATTTAATATATTATTAGAAATATTGGGCAATCAATCAAACTATAAAATTATAAATAAAACAAAATATGATATGTTTGCTTTGTTTTTTGTTGTAGCACACAAAATCTGTTCAGTAGCTAAAGTTTATACACAAAAAAGAGAAGAATAAAAAGAGCGAAATGAAGAAAAAAAATGTTGTTTAAGAAAATTGAACTGCGATATTGGTTTTACCAACTATTTCAGCGAAATTAGCAGAAAGATTATTATTATTTTTATTAGATTATTTCTTTAAATTGATGGCTAATTAAAAAAAAAATCCTTTTTAATTTCGCCAGGAAAAATTATATTTTCAGGCAACCAGAAAATATTAGTTAAAGAAAAGAAATAATTAACAAAATAATAGTAAGTATAATGAGGCAATTTTTTTTTTAATTTCAACACTTGAAAGAATAAAAAACTTTACTTGTTTTGAAAGTGTCATGAATTTTAAAGTATAATTTTTATTTGTATTTCTTAAATGTTTAAAAGTGAGAAAAATAGATAAACTGGCTAGCAGTTAATAATAATTATATATATATATATATATATATATATATATAATAGTTAAAGTTATATAATTTATAAAAATAATATTTATGTATGAAAAGAAATTAAATTTCAATATGTAAAAATTATATTTGACAGATTTTCGAACTTATCTTCAATAAAATGGTACAAAAGTACAAAGTTTGTTTCATTGAAAAAATTCAAAATATAAATAATAAGAAAGTAAAATCTATTGTGAAAATAGACAAACAAAAAACGAACAATAACAAAAAAACAACCAAAGCAAAAAGAAAATTTAAAAAATGTAATTATTCAATTAATATGCTTAATAAAACAAATGCCAATACAACAATAATAAAAAAGTGAATCTTATGGCATGTTTATTGATTTCTTTTGTTGTTTGCTTCTTCTTGATCATTGACGTATCTTTGTATGTACCATATGTCCATCAAACATCAAACATTTATCACAGACACAAACAAACGCACACACAGACACACAACAAATACACAGGATTTATGTCAGCACCCAGGATCAATAATAGCTGCATTGGCGTTCAAACAAAAAAAAAAAAAGAGAGATAAATTTGCTCGATAATTAATATCATAATAAATAAAACATTTTCTTTTAAACTATTGTTACTTGTCTACATTGGTTTTTGTTGTTGTAGTTGCTGTTGTAGTTGTTTATGTTGTTATTATTTTTGTTATTTCTTTTGTTGTGTTTTCTTTGCATTATGCGCGCACATTGCAATTTCTTATGCATGTTGCAACATTTTTATTTCAACTTTTATTTATTTATTATTATTATATATTTATATATATATATTTTTTTTGCAAATATCAAACATTATTGAATTTTTTGTAATTCTTATAAACGTTTTGCTAGCTGACAGCACTGCACGTTGTTGTTGTTGTTGTTGTTGCTGTTGCTGCTGCCGCTGCTTCAGTAAATCACATGAAAAAAAATATTTAAAAAAAATAATGACGAAACAGAAACGAAAAACCATTTATACTATTGTAGAATAGACTTATGATGGTATATGTGTCTCTTCTCCATGCGTGTGTGCACTGCACTGCCCAATTTGTCAATTATTTTAAGTTATTTCGGTTACAGTTACAGTAACAGTTACAGTTTCAGTTTCAGCTTCCGTTTCCGCTTAATACACTTCCGCGCGGCAAAGCAAGGCACGGTACGGTACGGTACGGCACGACACAATACGGTACGGTACGGCAATCCGTTCACGAGGCACGAATCACGACATTTGCCAGCTTGCACAACGTGCAACATTCATCTTGCAAGCTGCAACATGCATTGTACCACATGCAACTTCTAACTTCAGCCCACAAAATCTTTCCATTTGCAAATTTAATCTCAAATTTGCCAATTCTAAAACTCGGCTAAAACTAAAGCAGCAAATTCTAAATTGAAAATTGAATCAGAAATAAAAAACAAAACAAAAAAAATATATTACTATGTTTTCAATTCAAGTTTTCCACGGAAAAAAACTTTTTTTAATTTTTGCAATTTTTTACAATCTATATTGCATTTTATTTATTTTGTATTATTTTTTTTCCATTTTCTTTTTTGTGACTTTTATTGAAGCTGTAATTTCTATTGCTGCAGTTCCAGTTGTAGTTGCAGTTGCTGTTGCAGTTGCCATTGCAGTTGCAGTTGTACGTAGTTGCAGCTGCAGCTGCAGCGTATGTAAAAGCAGGCCGTAACCAGACCGGGCTACAACGGGCGAGTAACTGGAGCAAGCCCGAGTATTTCTAGTTCGAGCATGCAACTCCGGTCAATCCGTGGCAACTCCGGGTCGGCACTGCGGCACACACACACACACACATAAATACACACACACACATATATATATTTTATATATATATATATATATATATATACATTCACACACACAAACACATACAGTCACACACACTCACACAAACACACACACACACATACACATATAAAGAATCAAACACACACACACACACACACACAAATCGAACTGAGAGACACATACACAGACAGATAGAGCTCGCTCGCTGAGTCACAGACCGTCTCAGTCAACATGTGCGAGCACGCGGAAAAACAAATGTAAACTGTTTTTGCTGCATGGCCTGTGAGCGTTTGGAAGCACCAAGCACCAAGCACCAAGCGGCGGCAGCAGCAGCAGCAGCAGCAGCAAAAGCAGAAGCAGTAGCAGCAGCAGCAGCAGCACCAGTAAAACGAAAGCAAAAAACGAATGTCTTGCCGAACACTATAACGAAGGCACGAGCGAGCCATGAAAAGCCGAATACCCACAACACGATATACGATACGCAGTCATAGAAGCTCGTGGGAGAGGTATAGCAGCAGTCGCAGCAGCAGCAGCAACAGCAGTCGCAGAGGTTAAAGCAGCGGCACGCACATATATGCATGCACACACACACACACACACACACACACACACACACACACACAAACAAACACAATCTCATACGAACGTAAAGGCGCCGTGTATAACAGCAACAGCAATGGCAGTAGGCAGTTGGCAGTTGGCAGTTGGCAGTAGGCAGCGAAAAATATTTATTTGAGACGTTGCTTAGCGGTGAAGCGAGGCACACAAATGAGGACGAGCTGTGACTGCGACAAAAGCCAATGCTACAATATAATATGTTAGTGTTGGTAAAAGCGCCAACAACACAATCACTAGTGCTATTACTTAACAGTGGCGTTGACTGCGACCGCAGCTGCGACTGTTGCGCTATTGTTTGTTGTCTGTGTATGTGTGTGTGTGTGTGTGGATGTGGATGTGGATGTGGATGTGGATGTGAATGTGGATGGCGTGCTCTTGTTTTGTGTTTTGGCCATTGCCAATTTCCCAAGGTAAACAGCATTTGCGTT
Source organism: Mulgravea parasiatica (assembly GCA_037075045.1). NCBI lineage: Eukaryota > Metazoa > Arthropoda > Insecta > Diptera > Drosophilidae > Mulgravea > Mulgravea parasiatica. The sequence continues at coordinate 12,772 of JBAMCR010000420.1, read as the reverse complement.
TGCTAGCCGACGGACGCACTGTTGCAGTGCTAGTGTTGGTTAACAGAACACGAGCACCGTATACGGAAAGCTTTTGTGCAACATCCGTTAACTGACGGAAGCAGCGAACAGCGAACAGCGAACAGCAAGCAGCAAGCAGCGAGCAGCAGCAACAACATCATTTTGATGCGAAGCGCAGCAAAGAGAGAATGACAACAAAATATAGTATATGTATATGCATATGTATATGTATACATATACATACATATGCCTGTAGAGCTGAAATCAGAGCCGGAGTTAGCATCAGAGAATGATTCAGTCCTGGAGCCAGAGTGGAAGCTGCAAGATGAGAGGAGATACACGAACTGCAATTTTATTTTTGAAATCATTTTCATTGCACCTTTTTCATGCTCATTTCCTCATTGATGATGTTTATATTATTCATCGAGTATGTATGTATGTAGGTATGTATGTATGTATGTATTTATTGTTATTCCATTATGCAGTTTCATGCAATTTTTTTTTTATTATTGTTCAACCTGACGTACAAGCTGATGTAACGTCATCAACATTACATCTTGATGTAATTGATGTTTGATTGTTGCATGGGATAAAACTATTTCGTATAAAAAACGATCTTCGCGAATTTATCAAGCTTATCGAATTATGAGCAATGAAAATGACTTTTATCGGATGAAAACCAAATCACTTGTCTATGAGGATTTTCCATCTGTTTTACGAACATTGTGTTAAATCAACTTTCCCATAAATCTATAAAATTGAAAATAAGTTTACTGGAGTGGAAAACTCAAAAGTTTCATATGACTTGTTTTTTCCTCACATTTCTTGGCGCCATTTTCAAAAAAAATTTTTTCTTGGCAAGCTTTCATAAGAAAAAAGAAAACTTCTACCTATAATTATTTGTTCAATGCACTGCTTACATATCCCCCTCCCCCCTCCTGACTCCAACATATAGTCCCGCACACACACACCAACTAATAGCTAATCATCGAAATCGCCGTTATATTCAGAAGCTTAACACATTAGGGCTTGGAAAGGTTTTTTTCCTGTATTTTCTTTTTGTATTCTTCTTTTAATAGATTTTTGGCAACATTTAACTTGTAACTTGTTGTTGTTCTTGTTGTTGCCCAACATGTCCTGTACTTATGTACTGTTATAATCGATGTTTGTTATTATTCCTTTATTTTTCTTCGTGTTTTCATTTCAAACATGTGCTTTATGATAAACATATCCTTATAGAGGATATCTAATAACGGGTTATGGAACAAGAAATATGCTTTAAATATGGCGACTACCGTTATATCCCAACGACTAAAATGTTCTCAAATAATGATATAGAAAAATATCTGAAAAAAATGTATGTATCAATAATCAAGGGATGCTGGACAATGTGAAACAACGCCCGAGAGTATAAAAAACCATAATACAGCTTAAATTTATTTTACATATATACATACATGTGCATGTGTATATATCATATATAGATAATTCCTGGCGCTTATCCAAATTACGAAAATATATGTTTGTTTAACCGTTACATTCATAAATACATTTGTGTTGTGTATTTCAATACTACAGGTATGTATGGATGTACGTATGTGTATGGTGGGGCATATGCATGTGTAATTATGTATAAACAATATTTATTGTATTTGTGGCTTCAATTATTTAATAACAAAATAAATTATTAAGCGCTTTTAAGCAATGATGAAATTAAATATGGAAAAATTCGATATTTATAATATAATTAATACATTATATACGATCTTTAGGAATCATTTATATACGACGCTTTCGTTTTGTCTACTTAGAAGCAATACATATACAACTAAAGTTATAATATTAAAATATTATTATTGAAGTACATATGTATGTAAATATGTATGGTATGTAAAGGCTATATTCAGGTAATGATACATTATAAATATTATTGAAACCAAATAAATTAAAATTTTTATTATACTTCTATTTTGAATAATATACTATATGCAAAATATAGAGATGAATATACATTATTTCAAAAACTAACTCCAGAAACTAAGCTGAAAATATGAATATTTCAAATAATTTGTCGATTATTTTTGTTTATTATTAATTTTTAAATTTGAGTTGACTTGATTTGGTTCTATCCTAATATATGTATATACTACACGTTGTAGCCTATTATATACCATTATAAGCTACTTCCACATACATTTATACGTAGAATACGTTTCTATTATTTATTTACAAAATATATAAAATAAAACCAAATAAAACAAAACAAAGCACATGTAACCACTTCCGATTAAATTGTTAAAATCTTAAATTTCCTTTTATCCAGTTTAATAAAATAATTAATAATAAATATTTAAATATTTTTTTTTTGTTTACTTTAAGTATACTCACAGTGACAACATAAATTCAACGGGCCTGACAATTTGCATTGTCATTTTGTGGTTTTTAAATAGTTACTTATTTAAAAATTATTTTAATTAAAAAAACTCACATATGTTATCGTATTTGCGTAGATACTTTCAAATATATGTATGTAAATACGTGCATACATGCTATATACACCGTTTACTAAATAAAAATAAAATGTGTTTTGAATTGCGCCCAAGCATGTGCTACAAAAAATTGAATGTTAGCTTTTTAACATAATAATGTTAACTGCAAACTGTAAGCTGTAAGCCGACGCAGCTGCAAAAAGAAAAGAACAAGAACTGCAACAATCACGAAAATGCAGCGATGTTAACTGAAACAGTGACTGCGACTGCGGCAGCCGCAGCGACAGCGACTGCGCCGCCAGCAGAGACGCTAACGGCGAAAAAACCACGTTTTTGTGCAGAAGGCATTCACACCGAAAAAGTTTTGCCGTTTACTGCTTGCCGCTGTCTGCATGCTGCACGTGTGCACGTTTTTACGTGTTCGACTAATAGAGCTTCGGCTAACGGTGTTCGGCACTCGACTAACGGCATCCGCATACTGACTCTGTCACACAAACGTATGTTTGCTCGCTCGCTAGTACGCTCTTTCTTGGCCTGCTTTGGCCTTTGTCGGCTTTTTCCCCATCTTTTTTTTTATCGTTATTTGGAGTTTTCGGCTTGTTTCGGCTAGTTTTGCCGCAACCAAACGCGAATTGTGAAGTGAAATGCAGCGGTACTTCAATTATTGGGGATTTGGGAGAGGGCGAGCTTTACGTCATTCGTTTGCTCATTTTGAGGCTGGAAAATGCAAAAATTGACAAAACAGATATATGTATGTACAGATGTATGTACATACATACATACATGCACACATTTATATATGTTCATGTAAGTGTATGTGTTTTATATACATATGTATGTAGGTGTATGTACATATGTATGTACGTACATATACATATATGCACATACATACATACATACATATGTATTTGGAGAGCAGCAACGTCACAGTTTTGCATTCTAGTGACGTCGGAAGTATAGCGGAGCGCATCATGACCTGGGCGCAAGGATGTGAGGTTAAAGCCACCAATAAAACTTTATACTGCAGATGATATCTTTGGTGATGCAATCGTAACATAGCATAACCCTTAATTTATAAATGACGTACTTAATGCACACACACACACATACACATACGGTCACACACACACACACTTGAACTTACACTGGAAAAAAAAGACAGAAATGCGTTGAATATTTTCTTATTGTTGTTATTATTACGTATCGGTATTAGTTTTAAGTTACAGATTGTGTTTTCATTTTTAGCTTTTCTGTTATTTATTATTTTTCTTTCTATTTTTTTGGTTGATTTTGTTTTTGTTTTTTGTTTTTTGTTTTTCTTTTTTTTGGTTTTAGTTGTTTTTCTTCTTTAGAACCCGCGCAGTATTGTTTGTGTTAACGACGTCGTTGTCGTTTACGTCGTCGTTGACTGCAGTGCGCGTGTTAATGCACCACTTCCTGTTACGCTACTGTACCGTTATGGCGCTATACTTTTACCGTTATTTGTGCAACGCTAGAACAGACGCTTGGCGTCTCGCAATATCTTCCACACACAAGCACACCCATTTACATACACAATAACACATAAACACATACACGCACACACACATACACATATACACACATATATATATATATGTATGTACACGCACTCTCACTATGTAACTCTGTCACATTGTCAGTATATACATATGTATGTATGTGTTTTCGTCTGATTTACTGTCTGTCTGTCTCTCCGCTTTTGGGGTTTTCTCTTTTGCTCCTTAACTCTTTTTCCTCTCATTTTCTACGTCTTCTGCTACTGTGTTTGCTTCTTTTTCTTTGACTCATTTTCGTTTTTGTTTTTGTTTTTGTTTTTGGATAGCTAACTGCAACTCCGGGCATGCGATTTGAAAATTGTGTCGTCAGCTTGACACAATTTTCCAGAATGCGCCTGGAACGAAGTAAGTTTCTGGAACAAAATTTTCGGGAACTCTGCTTTGCAGATGCGCAGCGCTCTGCCTCTATTTTTGCCAATGCTCCTCTCTGCCACTGCCACTGTCTCTGCCCCTATCTCTGTCTCTATCGCTACCTCTGTTTTTACAGCGATTATATATGTACACACATACATATACATACATATAATACGTACATACATGTGCATATGTATATAGTTGTAGTTGTACTTGTAACAGTATTTGTATTTGTTGATGAAGGTCTGAATTTTCAGAGCACGTGCTTCCAAAACATTTAATATAATTGCAATGCAAGCTAATTACGCGTATTGAAAAAAAGCTGACCAAATCGCTGTCCTCTAAATCCTTTCTCTCTCTCTCTCTCTCTCTCTTTTTCTCCCTTTCTCGCTCTCGCTGTCTCTTTATAACATTTTCTAAGATGACAGCTGATCCGGCTGCTAATCAAATTAACTTCATCCCAAAAGCCGGCAAATACTTTTTTCACCTTATGCCGTACGCCTCCTAATGCATTATACATTATTTATTTTGCAGCAACGGCGAAAAGCTCTCTATGATATGCTGTGCTCTGTTTTGTATGTATGTATGTGTGTGTGTGTGTGTGTGTGTGTGTGTGTGTGTGTATGTATGCACGTGTATGTGCATCCATATTTGTTTGTGCATGTATGGGTCGGAGAATGAGAGAAAGAGAGTATGTACATTCGAATGTATGTATCTGTGTGAGTTCAATAGCATTCTGCCCGGCATTATAAAATAAATAAAGCCGCAGCTAAGTGCAGTTCGCTGCGACAGCAGCAGCAGCAGCAACAGCAACACCAGCAGCTGCAGCAACAGCAACAGCAATAGTAACAGCGACTGCGACTGCGACGCCAGCGTTAACAGGAACGTAGGTAACACAATCCTGGCAATTCTGTTAAGAGCAGACGAAGCTTTCACGCTGCAAATGCCGTTTGGAAGTTTCTTCTTTATGCTTTATGCAATAAAATGATAATTAAACGATTTTTAATAAAACAAAAAGCTCAACATTAATTTAGCTGCTAAGTATTACATTTAGTTTGCATTTTTTTTTTTTGTTTTTTAATTTAAAAATAATACTTTATGGTACAATAAATAATAAAAACAAATTTACTCAATTAATAATTTATTAGAGCTAATTTTAAGCTATTCAATGGTTTCCATAGTTGCTAAAAACAGAAACATACTAGTTTATAATAAAGCAACAATGTTAGAAAATGCGAGAAACTATTATGTTCTACAATAATCGCATTTCTATTATTTCTTTTTGTTTTTAGTTAATAAAATAAACTATGTCGATCCAAATATTTGTACATTTATCAATTTCCTTGTGAAAGTAATCAAATCCCAGGTCAAATCGTAAGAACTATTGTAGAAGGCTGTAAATTTTCTTTTTTTTTTGTTTTTTTTTTTAGTTTGATAATCCAGGCTTTTACGCAGTTGCCCATAACAATTTATAGATGTTTTCTTCGTATTATTTTTGTTGAATACTTCTTGCAAATCGCGATTATGTGTGTCCTTTTTAAACAATTCCTCCGAGCGGATCCATTATCACTATCGTTATCACTACCTTTATCATTATCGTTATCGTTATCGTCAACTATCGATTGTAGCTATGGAAATATAAAATATATTATTGATCATGCTGGGAACCTTTTGCATTTGATTTAAATATAAACTAATTAGTTTATTCGGTTTAGAATAAAGCGTGTCCATTCTGAATTAGTCATTGTGCATTGTCCCTTGTCCCTTGTCCCTTGTCCCTTGTCCTTTGTCCCTTGTCCTTTGTCCATTTTTATTATTTCAGAAATTTTGGCTGTTGTTGTTGTCGAAAAGTTCGGTTTAGTATTGCCCATTTGCCATCATTTCACAAATTTGGCAAGCTTTCCCAGCAGATACCTCCAAGTAGATAGGTTCGGCATAATCATCGGTTATCTGAGCCAAATCGTGCTCATTAAGTTTCAAATAATTTGTGGTTGTTGTCATGAACTCTTCGCAGTCGTGAGACTCATTGAGCCCTCGAACCCTAACAACAGTGGTCCGGCCGATATCTTGGCGGGTATTGAATACACTCAGACGAACGTTCATTGGAAAGGGCGCGTTGCTCACAGTGGCCATCCATAACATCATAACATTCTCACTGCCATCCTCAGAATTTGTTGGCGATTCAGATGATGATTCATCCGTTGATAAAACTCTTGATTGATCATTTTCGTGCTGGCGTTGGGTTTCAGGCTGTTGGGCTTCAGGCTGTTGGGTGGCTGCCACCCGCATGCGGCATGCCATCACAAAGAGGGGTATGTGGGCAGTATAATTTGCATATTCAACTGGCAAGTGCTTATTACGGTAGCCAATGGAAGGAGGATCTGACATTTGGGCGCCACCATACACCATAATGGACAAACAGGCGTTCTCCAATGGGATAAATGTGTTTGGCTTGAACATGATCCATACACGATCCCGTTCAACGATCTCGCTCACCTCCAGGCCTGGCTCGCTGAGGTGTACGGTTAGGAAATGGGCTAAAAGCGATCCGCTCGAGACTTTTTTACTGCACAATGCGAACAATGGGCAATCATAGTGCTGCCTATCAATATAAATCTTGCCCAAACGTTCTTGTTTCTGTCGATGTTTGAACTGCCTGCGGCGATGTTGGATGCTTTTCACCTTGTCCTGCAGCTCACGCAACTCTTCCATTTGCACTGCTAATTCTCGGGCTCTTTCCGCTTGGCTCAGCCTCCCACCAGAACGACGTCTTTTTGCTTCATTCGGATTCGGGTTCTCCTCTGCGCGCTTGGCCTGAAGATTGGCAATCTTTGTGGCGCGATGTAGAGCATGATTGCTCTCAGATTCTTCAATAGACTGAGACGAGTGGGCTGTAGAATACTCTCTAGGGTTAAAAAATGCTCTGATTCTCGCGTGGCAAGACTTCGGATATATTCTCATCGTAAAACCCTTCGGCACACCACGTCTTGGTAACGATTGCGGACGCAGCGATGGTGAGCTCTCCAAATTCAAAGTTTCTCTCTTGCGGTCAAGCTCACGCTTGTTCTGACAGAAACAGCAAGCGCAGAGCACTTCGTTTGGTTGGGCCTCGTCCTGCTGGCCTGATGCAGATGGCACATCGAATGTCTCGTGCTGGTCACCCACCTGCGCAGTAGACTGGCTTAATGGGTAGTGTGGTTTCTTAGCCCCTTTTGGATTGACAGCCATCGGCTGAGCATAGCGATGGGTTGCTCCTTCTTCTTTGTCAGATTTGGAATTCTTGTTCTGTTGACAGTGGACGCAATCACACTCCATCGCTGGAGATGCAGACTCGCCCTCAGGCGGTGAAGAACCAAAGCATCCGTTTTCTACCTCTGATTGGGTACAAACATCCTTATACGTGGGAGTCTGGGAAACTCTTGCTTCCTGCTTGCGCCATTCGCGCTGACAGTCACCTATATAAACAACTTCCATTGCGGTCAGAGGAATACCCCGCTTTTCATAGTACATACGCTTTCGGAAGACCTCAACAAAATTGATTTGCTGATCGCTCTCGGCCTGATCCAGTGACATACGTCTAGCTTCCTCATCCACCTGCACATCGGAGGCAGTACCAGCTCCTAGGCGCATACTCGAGACAATCCGTCCTGACTCAGTCGTTTGCCACCCAATGTTGCGCACCAGTTTGTGGTACTCGCCGGCTAACGTACGGAGAAAGCCCTTGCGCTCATCATTAACTGCAAATCAGTTAACAAATGATCACAAAATATATATATTTAAATATATATATATATATATATATATATATATAGTTATATATATATATATATGTCACCCGTAATGTTGGCTAAGAGGTGTACTTACTATTGGAAGTGGTTTGTGGCTCTTCTAGGTTGACGCACTGCGACTGCCGCTGCGACTGTGACTGTGACTGCGACTGTGACTGCGACTTTGACTGCGACTTCGACTGCGACTGCGACTGCGACATCATCATGGGTAATTTATTTTTATTGCTCTCAAGTGACCCTTTATGAAAGTTATTATTTGAAACCGCAGATTTACACCACGCTATTATGGCGTCTTGGACACTGCTGTTATTATTATCTATTGAATTAAAAAACTTTTTTTCCATATCAAAATAAAAAACTAACAGATTTTACATTAAACCGAAATAGATTTTCGATAAACAAAATCCAATCTAATATATTGTTCTATGAACACTACAGAATGTCAGAGTCAACACTTTGACATAAAAATGAAACGAAGCGATGGGAGAATATTGAAATTCAAAAAACTTTACAGATGAAGCGATTTATTTATTTATTTTTTTTTTTTTTAATTAAGCGATATTTCCACTTTTGCATTGAAAAAAGAAAAAATAAGAAAAAGTTTAAGGTGAGAAAAAAAAATCGATAAAATGAAATAAAAATTATTTTGTTTTGTAATAAAAGTTGAAGGAATGTCCGTCATTCGAAAATTTCGTGTTAAATTGGTAAGTGAGAAAAAAGATCAGAAATTTGAAAAATCCATTCAACATTTTGGCCAAGGATCTAACTACAATGAATATAATATATAATCCCACAATATAAACAAGTTGAAACTATTTTATACTGAAGATTTATTTACACGAAATAATCCTTAAAGTGTTATTTGTAAATTTGAATCGACAAGGTCGTATTCCCATTATTTGTTAGTAACTTTTTGCATTGAAACATAATAAAGCAATAATATAAAAATGAAAGAAGAGATTTTCACAATTGTTTATAATTAATAAATTTAAAATCTTTTAAATTTGCTTATAACGTAGATTTAGTGTCTTCTTCAGAAATGTACTCGTACTCTCCTCGACTCTCGTCTAAAGATAGTTTATAAACATAAATTTTATTTTTAGTTTGTTTATTATGCGATTTTTTTTTATTGTTTATGCAAAATTTAAAAAAATAATTTTCGATGAAATGTTTAATGAGAAATTCTTATTTGCCACTTTTTTTGTTTTTTAACTGACTGGAATTATTCTCAATGATCTTTGCCAAATTTAATTTAACTTCAGAAAATCTGCTCTCCTTGCTGCAAAAATTGTTTAAAACAAAAAAAATATCCTATGTAAATTAAAGAAAGTGCATTTTTAACAGCAAATTTAATATTCTTCTTATGAAAATCATGTTGAAATAAGAATAATTAAGTTTGGTGTTCATAAATATTGATAATTACTCAAAATATACGTAGGGTACACCGCAGAAACCGGAAGTGTGGAAGTGTGGAAGTGGACGAAGGGGTCAAGGTGGTGAAAGTGTGGACTAACAGTTGGTGGAAGCTGGAAAGAGGAGGAGGTAACGCTGACAGAAGTATTAGCAAAAAAAAACCTAAGGGAATGTGGGTGGATTCAGCGAAGAGAGAAGAGAAGCAGGCGAAGAACCAGGAAGAAGAGCCAACTTCAAAAGAGGCGGAAGACTTGAAGTAGACGCTAACTAGCGGTTGAACTAATTATTGGAAAGAGGCGAAGTAGAAGTGGATCGATGTTTCATCAGGGCATTGGTGGAGGCTTTAAGGCAGAGCAATAGGTGGGAGATAAGCAGTGGGATGACAAGGAGGAGGTAAAGTTGGTGGACTGGTAAGTAAGGCGAAGTAGAAGTGGATCGATGTTTCATCAGGGCATTGATGGAGGCTTTAAGGCAGAGCAATAGGTGGCAGATAAGCAGTGGGATGACAAGGAGGAGGTAAAGTTGGTGGACTGGCAAGTCAACCAATCCAACTTGACTATAGCATTCCAAAATTGTACTCTGAAAAATGTCAGCATGATTTTGAATTTTAAGTGACATGTTGATTGAATGACGTCATCCATGACTGTATTTCTGAATAAACGTATGCATGCCCAATAATGTGGTGTGTGTGATTCACAATTTATTCCCAAGAAGCGGGGCATTGTCACTTTTGAGAATGATAATTGAGATTGACGATTGATTGAATTGAATTAAGTAAAACGCGTAGATGCTTAATTTATTAATTAAACCATGTTTAGTATTCGATTTGGACATCATAATACTTATAAGATACTTTCAATGTTGATGCACTCAGTTACTTATTTCAAAATAATTTAATACAATAGTTAAGATCGACCGCTTAAATGTTGTATATTACATTCAAATCATATGCCTTCAATTGAATTTTTCTTTTCTTTTTTCAATTAACTCCACAAAATTAACTTACGAAATGCTAACTTTCAATATTTTAGAACCGCTTTTTTTCAATATATACCATAGTATTCCAATTTAATTTGTTTAACATTAATGACAATTGTCAAAAAAAAAAAATGAAAGCGCGTAAGTTTGAGTAAATGTGCAGGTTTTCTTTTTAAGTTGTTTGTTTTTCTTTTATTCTTCTTTTCTTTTAGGTAGTTTAGAGATTCAGTTGGAGGCCGTCACATATGGAGATTTAAATTTCAATGTCAGCATTTAGATCCATCTGCAAAAACACAACAAAAAAAAACAAAAAAAAAAAAACCCCCGTACAAGACCACAATTAATATGAAATCATGAAGTGAACGTTTGTCGATAGGATAGCACTATGTATATGAGATTTGTACATACCCGAACTATAGGATAGAACACGTCGGCAATTGCCACGGTGATCTCTCATGTGACACTTCTGGCAGGGCTTCTCAATTCCATTCGTTGCCAAAATCTGTCCACGGGCAATTGCTGGCGGCGATAGGAAGATCACACGGCGTGTTTCACTTGGTACCGGCGCACAGAACACGACCAGGGCGAGCAAGCCAAGTGTATATGCCAATAACTGATGTATACTTTCTCGCATATTGAATTATTGTATTTATTGGCAAAAACTTCGTTTACAGTCAAATGATTGAAGCCGCAATTGGATTTAATTGGATCCAAAGTTTCGTGGCAATGTGAAATTGTGTAATCGCACTGCACTGTCTCGTCTATCCCAAACGAGTTTATTAAAATGCTTGGTATGGTATACCTCAAAAGCTGATATTTAACTGATGACAAATCATTTGGGCAAGTAGTTATTAAATAAAAGGTGGCCTCTACACGCCAAAGTCCTAAAGTTTGATAAATTATACAGGCTGTGCCGGGTATCTCTCGAGGCACTCGTGCTCGGTATTCCTCAATTCATAGAAATGACACCCTGTAAATTCGAATCTTATCTAAGAGCTAGCTAATATGTCAACGCGCAATCTGTGTAATTGAATGCCTTGCAGCGCTTTTATTTTGTTTTTTGTCACCCCCTCGCTTTTCCTGAGAATAACAAATAACAAAAATATAATATTAAAAAAATGTTTAACGCGCCGATAAAATTAACGTGCAAATACTATAATATAATTGTAATCTTAACACAGAATGATAATGAAAATATATACGTTCAACAAAACCTTTACGTGGTGCTTCTCATTCGTAAAATGTGTACGTATACATATGACGCGCACTGTTGTTTGTGGCACATTCTCAGCTATCGCCAAGCGATTTATTTATCCGCTGACAACATCATGATAATATCGAAAATAATATTGTACGTTTGGTACAAAGGTCGCTGAGCAAATACGTACATTCGTACATTTATACATACACATACTTTTTTTGTATGTACAAGTAACTGGCCAATGTTCCAACTCTTGACCAGGGTCAACAAATAAGTTGTTGTTGTTATTTCTGTCGTTTATATCTATCTTGTAATAAACAGTCAGCGTGGTGAATCGAATGTTAACAATTATTTATTTTTTTAACAAAAAACTTATGTTCATATATGTATGTACATACACATACACTGCTCGTCCTCATTTGATGTGAAACACTATGTAGTCTATTCAATCTAGAGATAAACAATTTGTCTCCAACATAATTTGATTATATCTCTGGACAAAAAGATAAGATAGGATGGAATGGGATTTCATATATGTACATACAAATCGCTCTTGTTCTCGTATATACAATGTAAACGTTGCGATCTCTTGTGAAATTCAATCCATTTGAACATTTCTCTTATTGTCTGTCTATTTATCTTTTAACAATTTCCGTTTGTCGATGTGGTTTGTCGCCGTACACATACTCACATATGCATACATATGATACATGATGCAAAACTATCGTTCATTGATAAGAATGTAATATTAAATACATATCGGATAATGTATCATCTCTAGGAACACTTAAGAGAGTGAAAACCAAATACATTGCGCGTTTTCTCTCTTTATCGCTCTCTTATGTCTTTCTCCCCTACCTTGCATATCTTTAAGATATAGATATTGACATATATGTAGATATAGATATAGATATAGATATAGATATAGATATAGATATAGATATAGATATAGATATAGATATAGATATAGAT